>JASAMX010009328.1:0-67567 GCA_030248175.1 Microlaimidae sp. YZB2_3 | reverse complement strand
TTGCTCGAAATACCTTATTAAAAAAATTGAAATAGAGTATATGGTATTATTTTTCGATTATTTCTAAAATTGGTATAAAAAACAAAACTAAAATAAATTTGGATTGTCAAAGGGTTCCAAAGTTTTGAAAACTGGAGCTCTGCTCTGGAGCGGAGCTCAAGACTTCGGAACTCCGGGGAACCCACGCTTGGTAAATAGAGTATAATCCATCATAATATGAAATGTGTGTGAAAGGGGAAAAAAAGGGTTGTGATGTTTTTTTAAATATATTGATAAGTACAAAACTTTGGAAAATTGAATATAGATACGTGTTGGATGTGCGCCGCCAAATCTGCCGCCAAACTGCCGCCAAACCGAGTTGTTTTTTTCACGGAGATCTCCTTTTTACAAAGTAGCTGAGCAGACTATAGCCTATTGCGCCGTGGGGCATTTTCCTCCAGCAGCATAGCTATCAATATAAAAGCAGTTACCAATTTTCAGCGCGCATTGCGTGAACTTTTAAGCACGCAACATAGGCTTATTCGGTTTTACTCGACTTTTTTTAAGGTTAAGCCTATGCGTTCCTAAGCCTAAGCGAAGCCTTAAAAAGAACCTAAACTTTAACAAATAGCTGCGCGAAGAAATTTTAGGTTGTTTTTTAAGCTTTGCTTAGGTTTAGTAACGCGTAAACTTAACCTTAAAAAAAGTCAAGTAAAACCGAATTTATATTTATACACATTTTTGTAAATTTTAAAGTTAGAAAAATAAACTATGAAATTAGTTAAAACCGTCTTATTATAATTTTTTTTACCTTAACGCCTTAGTTCCGAAATGGCGGCAGTTTGGCGGCCGTTTGGCGGCAGTTTGATGGCAGAATTGGCGGCGCACATTAAACACGTATATAGATATTATAATTTTTGGCGTAATTTAGGAAAAAAGATTTAATAATAAATAGAGATTTGTTTAAAATAAACAAATAAATTATATTATTTGGATTAAAGAAACGAATTTTTATTATTAATAAAATTATTAATATTATTAATTTTTATTATTAATAAAACATCATTCTGAATTGAAAATGATGTTTAATTTTCTACCTCAGTAAAACAAGAAATTGAAATATTCTTACAAAATAAAAACTATAGTAAAACACAAAAAGATTAGCTAAGCTACAGATTACATTATTTTAGTGAAGACCAGCACAATACTCTTGTTTACCGAAAATATAAAATTTACTATTTTTCACTTTGTGCGCCTAGTCTTATTTCGTTTGTTTTTATTATCACATATTTTGACAAATAGATATTTTGTTTGATTAATTAAGTGACCTATATTTCAGCTTTGTTTGAAACGGAAACTTAATAAAAATGTTTTAAAATAAAATAAAAATTTTATTATGACTGTTTAAACTTTAATGCGCCAGAAAATTTGATGAATTACCCATTTTAATAATTACTTTTTTTCACTTCAATTTCATTTTTAAACAAGAAAATATTTTAATTTTTTATCTAGAGAAAAATAACAAAATGTAATCTGAACCTAAAACGGAGTATTAATCCAAATATTCAGGCCCCGGTGCATTTTTTGTTCGTTTTTCTGTGGGTTTTAATATTTTTTACGATTCTTGTTTGTACTGTATTCAAGCTAAATCGGTGTATGTTCCGCAATTAAGCGACTCCCAAGAGATTTTCCGAAAACATCGATAATTTCACCTGCGCTGAAAACATTGATTAATCATGTTAATACGGATTTTTGCGCAGCAAAGTGGGGCCGATTATATACTACGCGCCTATCTATAAATGTTTGGAAAATTCAAACTAATGCAAAAGGGCAACAATGACTGTTTCGCAATCGACATAAAAACATTTATTTTCAATAAAAATTGAAACATCTTGATTGATTTCGTAAAAAATCACTTATTTTCAAAAATCTTAAAATGTAAGCTTCAAAATTAAACCAATTGTTATTTAAAATTATGATGCTCATATCTAGTTCTACTGCTGATTTGTAACGTTTTTAAACGAATTAAACACACGACAAATAACAAACAACACAACAACAGACATTATATTAAACAAAAAGTAAATGGGATGTACCTGTTTAATTTTTTCGCGATACAGCATATCTGTGCATACTAAATAAAATTGAATTAAGATTAAATTTTACTTTGTTTTTTTTATATTTGTGTAAGAAGTTGCAACTATAAACTGCATGTTTTATTTGGTAGAAACAAAAGTTAAAAACTGAGGGATGGCAATTTAAGTTTATAAATTATATGCTTGGAGTTTTATGATTCTGAACACTAAATTACGTTTATTAATTAAAACAAACGTAACAGGCTAAAGTTTAAAATTACTTCAAATAAAAATAGAACAAACGCAATAAATATTATTTTAAAGGATCTACGACAAGAGGTAGTCCAACGGTCCTGCGACACTACGGTCCCGAGTATATATAATGCGTTTCCTACAGCTGAAGCAATGTTACGTTTTTAATAAGAAAATGCGCGTTTTTCTACTTGTATATATGCCATCTATTATAATACCCATAATATGTTTTCTACCTGCTACTGTTATCAAGTTTTAAAATAAAGTTCTAAATATTGTAATAAAAGTATAAACTTTAAATATTAATATATTTTGTTAGTGCCAAATAAAGTGTAGTTAAAAAAGTATATACTTATATTACACGTTTGTTTTTAAAAGAAAAGTCAGAAGCTCTATGTTAAAACTTGATGGCATAATACAAGTAGAAAAAGGCGCATTTTCTTATTAAAAACGTAACATTGCTTTCAGCTGTAGGAAACGCATTATATACTCGGGACCGTCGTGTCGCGGGACCGTTGGACCGTCTTGTCGTAGATCCGTTAAAATAATATTTATTGCGTTTGTTCTATTTTATTTGAAGTAATTTTAAACTTTAGCCTGTTATGTTTGTTTTAATTAATAAACGTAATTTAGTGTTCAGAATCATAAAACTCCAAGCATATAATTTATAAACTAAATTCGGTGTCCTCAGTTTTTAACTTTTGTTTCTACCAAATAAAACATGCAGTTATAGTTGCAACTTCTTACACAAATATAAAAAAACAAAGTAAAATTTAATCTTAATTCAATTTTATTTAGTATGCACAGATATGCTGTATCGCGAAAAATTAAACAGGTACATCCCATTTACTTTTTGTTTAATATAATGTCTGTTGTTGTGTTGTTGTTATTTGTCGTGTGTTTAATTCGTTTAAAAACGTTACAAATCAGCCGTAGAACTAGATATGAGCATCATAATTTTAAATAACAATTGGTTTAATTTTGAAGCTTACATTTTAAGATTTTTGAAAATAAGTGATTTTTTACGAAATCAATCAAGATGTTTCAATTTTTATTGAAAATAAATGTTTTTATGTCGATTGCGAAACAGTCATTGTTGCCCTTTTGCATTAGTTTGAATTTTCCAAACGTTTATAGATAGGCGCGTAGTATATAATCGGCCCCACTTTGCTGCGCAAAAATCCGTATTAACATGATTAATCAATGTTTCAGCGCAGGGTAAAAATATCGATGTTTTCGGAAAATCTCTTGGGAGTCGCTTAATTGCGGAACATACACCGATTTAGCTTGAATACAGTACAAACGAGAATCGTAAAAAATATTAAAACCCACAAAAAACAACAAAAAATGCACCAGGGGCCTGAATATTTGGATTGATACTCCGTTTTAGGTTGATTACATTTTGTGTATTTTTCTCTAGATAAAAAATTAAAATATTTTCTTGTTTAAAAATGAAATTGAAGTGAAAAAAAGTAATTATTAAAGTGGGTAATTCATCAAATTTTCTGGCGCATTAAAGTTTAAACAGTCATAATAAAATTTTAATTTTACTTAAAACATTTTTATTAAGTTTCCGTTTCAAACAAAGCTGAAATATAGGTCACTTAATTAATCAAACAAAATATCTATTTGTCAAAATATGTGATAATAAAAACAAACGAAAGAACACTAGGCGCACAAAGTGAAAAATAGTAAATTTTATATTTTCGGTAAACAAGAGTATTGTGCTGGTCTTCACTAAAATAATGTAATCTGTAGCTTAGCTAATCTTTTTGTGTTTTACTATAGTTTTTATTTTGTAAGAATATTTCAATTTCTTGTTTTACTGAGGTAGAAAATTAAACATCATTTTCAATTCAGAATGATGTTTTATTAATAATAAAAATTAATAATATTAATAATTTTATTAATAATAAAAATTCGTTTCTTTAGTCCAAATAATATAATTTATTTGTTTATTTTAAACAAATCTCTATTTATTATTAAATCTTTTTTCCTAAATTACGCCAAAAATTATAATATCTATATACGTGTTTGATGTGCGCCGCCAATTCTGCCATCAAACTGCCGCCAAACCGCCGCCAAACTGCCGCCATTTCGGAACTAAGGCGTTAAAAATTATAATAAGACGGTTTTAACTAATTTCATAGTTTATTTTTCTAACTTTAAAATTTACAAAAATGTGTATAAATATAAACTCGGTTTTACTTGACTTTTTTTAAAGTTAAGTTTACGCGTTACTAAACCTAAGCAAAGCTTAAAAAACAACCTAAAATTTCTTCGCGCAGCTATTTGTTAAAGTTTAGGTTCTTTTTAAGGCTTCGCTTAGGCTTAGGAACGCATAGGCTTAACCTTAAAAAAAAGTCGAGTAAAACCGAATAAGCCTATGTTGCGTGCTTAAAAGTTCACGCAATGCGCGCTGAAAATTGGTAACTGCTTTTATATTGATAGCTATGTTGCTGGAGGAAAATGCCCCACGGCGCAATAGGCTATAGTCTGTTCAGCTACTTTGTAAAAAGGAGATCTCCGTGAAAAAAACAACTCGGTTTGGCGGCAGTTTGGCGGCAGATTTTTCCAAAGTTTTGTACTTATCAATATATTTAAAAAAAACATCACAACCCTTTTTTCTCCTTTTACACACATTTCATATTATGATGGATTATACTCTATTTACCAAGCGTGGGTTCCCCGGAGTTCCGAAGTCTTGAGCTCCGCTCCAGAGCAGAGCTCCAGTTTTCAAAACTTTGGAACCCTTTGACAATCCAAATTTATTTTAGTTCTGTTTTTTGATTCTAGGACACGAGGGTACTGGACACGAGGGTACTGGACACGAGGGTACTGGACACGAGGGTACTGGACTTGAGGGTACCGGACACGAGGGTACTGAGCTAAGAAAAAATACGTTTGCCACAAATATGTAAATTTTTTAAACTGAATTAGCCGAACTAAATTTTAATCGTTTGAACGTGAAGACAATTAAACGTTACATAAGTCGTTTCGTTTTTAATTATAAATAACATTTTTTCTTGCTTAAATATAATGCAATTTAATAATCAAAAAACTACGTAAATTGTTTAAAAAACATCATACTAAAACATGAAATTTTTAAAGGTTATTTTACACACAATTTATACCATGGGTTTTTAATAAAAACAATGAGAATGTTTGAAGTTATCTCCAAATCTCTGAAGCTTCGAAACCCTGCCTTTGAAAAAACTAAAGAATTATTATTAAACAACCATGAGTGGAATGAGAACGCCAAGAAGTCATTTAATTATTGTGTTTTTTTTCTAAATCATATACTCGTACGAAAATACGAAGCGAGTTTCAGTTTTTTGCTGTCCTTTATATTTAAACTCCTTTCATCGACCCTTGATTAAAATAAATGAGTTTTTTTGATAAAATCTATAAATTAATAACTCCTGCAAAAATAGATTTTAGCAGTAGAAATGTAAAAAATAACTTCTTGCCTTTTTTAGTCCACTCTAGCTCTAGGAATTTACTTGAACACATGTTGATTATTTAAAACAAGGCAAACAAAATGTCCTTTTAAAACCCAAAAACATACAATTGTTAAATTTTTCATGTATTATATTTTATACATTTAAATCTAAGTATAAAGTCGTGAGTTAAATAATCCAACAACGGATCTTTGGGAGTCTTCAAAACCCATTGCACGGTAAACTTTATTTTCCTAAGCCTAAGCAAAACCCGAAAATTAAGCTAAACTTTTATCATAATATTTCAATAATATTGTGCTTTTTAAAAATGTCGAAAAATTTACTGTTAAAAAAGGCAAGCAATTGTTTTTCGGAAAATATTTTACTAAAATGTTTTATTTGCAATTATTTCTGCAGTTATTTTTTCCGTTAAGGCATTTTTAAGAATTCATATTTTTTTAACACACCATGCACGAAAAATAACCACAAAAATGTTTTGACAGCAAAATCAAAGCATAACAGCAACCTTAATGCTTATTATCTTTCAATTCATCTCATAGATTCTCAAGATTTTTAAAGCTAGTTATTATATAAAATATTCACGAAAATGTATACAAATTACACGAAAATGTTTTAATGTTATGAAATTACTATTTTTGTTTTATGTTTCTCAATAATTTTATTTTTATAGTCCTCTTTTATAAGTCAGTCAAACAAATAAATGATATTTAAAAATAATAAACTATTGTTATGCAATAAGTTTATTTCGTTTTATGCGGAAAGGTTATGTTTTGTGCTCGTCAGTACCCTCGTGTCCCCCTTGCATAATGAATCGATTATGCTGCGAGGTTGTGGTGAACGCAATTTTTTTAAGCCCAGTACCTTCGTGTCCAGTACCCTCGTGTCCAGTACCCTCGTGTCCAGTACCCTCGTGTCCAGTGCCCTCGTGTCCAGTACCCTCGTGTCCCGTTCCCCTGTTTTTTATACCAATTTTAGAAATAATCGAAAAATAATACCATATACTGTACTCTATTTCAATTTTTTTAATAAGGTATTTTAAAAATTAAAAACATAAAAATATTTGCAAAAATTTGTTTAAATTTACGCAAAAAAGAGTTCTTTAAAAACTTTATAGCTATATTTTACATCATTTCTTTTCTTTTGTACGCTTGAAAATGTTAAAAACCGAACGTCAGGGGTCAATTTTTTTCTACTTTGACGCTAAACAGTCCCCCTTTTAACATTTTAGCCGGTAATAACATTTATTTTCTGGACAGAAAACGAACTCTGAAAAAAAATTGGATTGTTTGTATCTTGCCAAATAAAAAGCAAACTTAACGGAAAGTTAAGGTATGTACAAGGTATTCAGCAAGATACAAGACATATTTATGAAATTTTCTTTAGCAAATGTACATTTTTTAGAATTAAATACCTCATAACCGTTGCATTTCTTAACAGTAAAGTTGGTAATAAAAATAACAAGCACTGTAAAAAGTTTTAAGTGTACATATATTACAAAAAATTAAAACTTTTATCAGTTTAGCCAAGACTCCAATCAATACACCGTTAAATGATATGTCAATGATATATGCAATCACTTGTAATTATAGTTATTATTTTCTTACTTGGAATCCCGGAAACGAGTTTTAAAGGGCGCAGGACTCTGACGGCCCTTAGGGTTCGCAGGTCCACTCCGCCACCACCCTTTTTCGGCGTCGCCGCCGCCGCATCCGGGGTGTCCACTGCCATTGTCGCTACCCTAAAATACATTATTTTCTCACCTTAAAAAATTAATAAACATTTTCGCACTTCTGACTTTCTCAGTTCTCACTTTTTCACTTCTTAATTTTCACTTTCTCATTTCTGACTTTCTCACTTTCTCACTTTTTATTTTTCACTTTTTCACTTCTGACTTTCTCATTTTTCACTTCCTCATTTCTCACTTCTCTTTTTTTCACTGCATTTTCTTACTTTTAACTTGCTCATTTTTAACTTTTTCATTTTTCATTTCTCATTTCTCTCTTTCTCACTTCTGTCTGACTTGCTCATTTTTCATTTTCTTGCTTTCTTACTTCTCACTTCTCATTTTTCACTTTTTACTTATGACTTTCTCATTTTTCACTTTTTCATTTCTCACTTCCCACTTCTTTATTTTTCACTTTATTTTCTTAATTCGGACTTGCTCATTTTTTATTTTTTCACTTTTCACTTCTCATTTCTCTTTTTCTCGGTACATTTTCTCACTTCTGACTTTCTCACTTTTTTACTTGTCGTTTTCACCCTTTCTTTCTTTCTCACTTTCTCGCTTTCTCACTTTTCACATTCAAAATTCTCACTTTAAAGTATTTATGAAATACTGCAAATGAAATTACTTAACAAAAGTACATAGTATAAAGTAATTTTTAGCAAGTACATAGTATATAGTAATTTTTTAGTAATTTTAATTTTTTTTACAAGTATATAGTAATTTTTAGCATTTTATTTGGGTGCACTGTAATTTTTTTTAGTTCGACTTCCATTTACAAATTATTAACAGTTGAAGGTGATGAAGGTGGTTTAAAATATTTCTGGTATGCACTTTATAAAACAATAAGATTAAAAAAATACCATAGCATGTCTTAAAAGTAGAGTGCGATAAATAATAGTTTTTAAAGCCTAACCAAAGTATTTGCCTATTTTTTTCTGCATTAATGTTAGCAGGTATGTAGCCTATTTTAAGCAAAATAAATAAAAAAATAAAACAATCAAAACAAACCGCTTGAAAAAGGGTACCATTTAAAAGGTATTCTTGCGCAAAGGGATTATAGAAATTATACTAAATGCCTGATTTTTATATATTTTTACTTTTATTTAGAGTTTCTCCTTTTTTTATCATGCTGGGGATCAAAGTTATTGTAATGGATTGAAGTCTATTAGTTTTGACAGTAAAATCAAAAAATATGTATCTTTATACAGGCTCAGACACATTTAGAAAGGAACGTTACCATCAGTGGAAAATTTTAAATGCTCTGATTTAGGCTTGGTTTCCGAGGTGTGGGGCCTAGTGGAAAAGCATTATGGGCCCAAATAGGGGCACTGTTTCGGGAGAGCCCGCTCCAATTAGGGTCATAGTATTAAGCGAGCTTTTATTATTCTTTTTATTTTCCTCATAGAGGCACTGTTAAGGGGAAATAGGAGCAAAGTAATTTTATTTTTTATTGACATAATAGGGAACGACCAATCAGCTGCGTGCCAATCTTGCAATGCAAATTAGTTCTTATGCGACTTTGGTCGATTATGACTTTCCTTTTAAACAACCATTACAAACCACAATAATTGGCGAAATCCTCCGAAACAGGGTTCTATTTAGAGCACTCAAAACAAAATTAGTAGTTTTGTGTTTTCAACCCTCTATGCATAACACACTTCAGGACATTTTGTTCATCCACAGCAACCTTAAAGTCGCAGGTAAAAAAATGAGCTGACGACAATCGCCGATTCAGCACACTGTCAGAAATGTGGAGAACTTATGAAAATACTACGTGGCAGTATAAACTGAATCCTGAGCTTTTGCGATCACACCTATCAGCTTTTCGCAGACTACTGTGTTGCTTTGGTTATTTGATTTTTTTAAAAGGGTGATGTGTAAATTTTTTTATGGTAACAACAATTTCGATATTTTTAAAACATGTCTTACCCGCTGACTACAACAACAAAATCCATAATATTCCACATACTGCGTAAATAGGAACCCTTGTGCAGTATGAACCCATTTGCTAATATTTTTAGTGCACATTCTACAGTAAAGATTCCCATAAAATACGGTTCTGTTGCTTCCTAAACCAAAAAAAAATTATCAAGAACAACATTGATTAATAAATACTAAAACAAATATCTGTATTAGATTTAAATAGGTGTCAGGATATTTTTCAGGAACACTTAATGTTGGAACAAGCGATGGCGGAGTATTTGTAGTATAAATGTCTTAAATTTACAAAAAAAACGAGCATGGATCATAAAAATCCACTTCCAAAAAGTGTGTTAACCAAGTTTTAAAATTTACTTCCACATTATCGAAACTGAACATACAAAGTTTTACACTGTACACTTCATTTTTTAAAATTTACCCTGTATGATTGTTATGAAGGTCATTTTTGATACAGTATCTTAATATTTAATGCAAAGTCGTAAAAATTACTCATATTATTTTATAAACAAAAAAAGAAAAGAAAATTATAACTTATTGAAAATAAATCATCACTTGCATCTTACCAGCATTTCCGCCAGTGGTTTTTTATCGTTGTTTGGCAAGTGAGTTTCCAGGGCGAGCACGATGCAGTTGCCAATGATGGTGAGGAGGATGAAGTACTCAAAAGGTCCCCACTCGCACATCATCTTGGCGTAGCGTCGTATGATATTGTCCTCGGAGAAGATGAATAGGGAGGTGGGCCCTTTCTCCTTGATGGTGCTGGGGATGCTGCTCACGGTTCCGACTTTGCGACCCGGGCTGGCGCCCAGGGAACCCGGCGCGTCGCCCCTCAGCTCCTCGTTGGCCACCGCCAGCCTAGCAATTTGGTCCATTTGCAGCATATTGATTATTTATTTATTATATTATTATTATAGTTAATAATTTGTTTTCACAAACACACCGGGTAGGCAGGATATGATTTATTATTGAGTCGATATTATCGTGCCCGTATATGGCACTATATGGGACACATAGTACATTTTAAAACCATGCGTTGGCAGCCACTGCACACTAATCAACTGGACGAAGATCTACTGGATAGGTTATTCTAACAGGCATTAGAAAACTAATAGATATACTTAAGAGTAACGACCAACAGTTAGTCTTTTTTTTAAATTCACTTCAGTATTTTATCAAATAATCAAACCTGCATGTTGTCCTGGTGGTTATATATAAAAAGTATTAATTTAGTATACTATAGTTTTTAAAGCTTTAATCAGTGCTTATAAAGCAATTTTATAAAAACTACTTGCGTACTCTTTAATTTTACCGATGAAGCTATAAAACTTATTAAAAGAAAAGTTCTCGAACTCATTAAATCACCTATAAATAAAAAAACATGCAAATTTCACTAACGAAAAGTAATCGATTTAATTAGCTATAGGTTTAATCATTCTTGTCTTTTATCCAAGTTTTGATAATAGGAAAATATAAGATTTTTATATTTTCAAAGCAAATATTAAATTTTAAAACAACAAAATAAAGTAAATAATTAAAAAAAAGTAAATTATTTTTATTAGAACAAAGAAATTAAAACCATAATAAGATTATGGTTTGGATGGAATGCGTTTCCAAATTTAGTTGAGTTACGATTGTCATTTATTTTATTTTAGCTCAACTACAGGACCTGGAGTATTTTTATTCCAATATCAAAAACAGATTCAGCAAATATAAGCTATTAGTAAAAGCTTAAAATAAACAAAATAAGCTTAAAACCATGCAAATAAAAAAATATAAACGTTTTGCTTACAGATAAAGAATTTTATAGAGAAATTGGTATGTAGTAAACTAATTAAAAGCCACTATTCTAAACTTCTAAATAGAAGTCAAAGGGCTGTTCCAACCGAAAGCGCTTATAACACTGTTAATGTTACACTAAAAAAATTTGTTTCGTTACTCTTTAAGAAATCAACAAGAACACAGAAATGATATTCCAAGAAATAATTCAAATCAGGATAAGATTGTCTACGCGGAAAGAAGCTAAACTTTGCACAGCAGTAAAAAAACAAATTACGCCAAAAGATCCATGTTGCAGCAATAGCAAGATTCCTAATTGCTAATTCTGGTCCTCCAAAAATCTAATCCACAGCTTTATTGTACACACAAAAGTAAACATTATGATGCATTATTTATTGCTCAATGCAGAATTACTGAGGAGAATTGAACCTCGTTTTCAAATAATTCCGAATTAGGTTATTATAAGTTCGTCTTTTTTATTGGACAGTTTTAACAATATTTCCATATTTGAATATTCAAATAGATTTTGAAAGTCCAAATTAATTTTTTCAGGTTGTGGTTGATGTTTCTGATATATTGTATTGGAATTCCTGACAGTTTTTGACGTGAAATCGCAGACAGCAATATTGCAACTTTAAATATTTTCCTTATTTAGTAGTTTTCGTTTGTTTGGCTTTGTTTATGAGAATCCAAAAAGCCCGGAGTCCCACTGAGAAGTTCCAACTGAGAGGAAATGTCAGACTTATAATTGGTCCTTTACTGTAAGTGGAGTTGTCTATTTATAGCGGGGAAGTCGTAGTAAGAAGCCGCTTAAGCAGTGGGACAGTGCGGCTTCGATGACACGAAGAGCGCTCGCTTTTTTCCGAGTCCCAACGATAAATGTTATCCTTTTGTTGAACTTCAATTACGCCACAGAGTGGGGGACTTTTTTCGCTTCGTCACCACTGACGCCTTTCCCTCTGGAAATTTAGCGCCGCGTAAATCTTCCCCTTTCTAATAATCCACGCTCGCATTTCAACGCACCACCCGGAGGAAACTGGGCACTTCTCCCGAGGCCCCTGGACACTCCACCTTTGCGGGGTAAAATGGGGTTATTTTCAGTGCGGGAAGTGTTCCGGCTTGAACCCAGGAGCCGACGACACGCTGGAGTAATAAGTTTCGCTCTCTCGCGCGGCTATAGGCAAAAAGCCTTGTTTTAGCTTGCCCGCTTATATGCGCCGTAGTAGAACACGGACTTCTATAATATCTCACTTCTCTTTTTCTCTTTTTCCGTGAGCTGAGTTGAGCTACCGCTTTTTCCCAATATTGGCGCCCCTCTGCAACTCTGACTATATTCTCCCTCGCGGACTAACAGAGGTTTATCATTTACGTTATCATTATCACAGTCGAGGAACCGAAGTAGGTGACAGGAAAACAAAAGGGAAGACCGACTGAAAAAAATTTTGCCAATTGCAACTACAGACTTCAGACGAAAAATCAGCAAAAAAAACAACTAAGCTTATTTTGTGCAATATACTTGTATAGCGTTCATCTTATCTTAGACTTGTTATTAGAAGTTTTTTTCTTTACGTCTTACGAAGATCAACTTAATCTCAGAAAAAGTATACAAACAAATAGAAATATGCCACATGATACCAAAATCAAACAGAACCAAACCTTAAACTGTACTGATAACAAGAATTAACACTCGAATTATTAATAGATAAATTTTAAAAAATAAATTTGTAAAATTTTGTATCAAGATATTGAACTTAACAATATGTAATATTCACAAAAACAAATAGACAACAAAATGAAGAGTAACCAATATAAATAAATTTAGTTCTACTGTGTCAAATATGAAAAATTGTTTTCTTTTTGTTCTGTGTTTTTTTTTTCAATATTACCTACTTTTTGCAATTGTGATAAATTATAATGTAAGTTTTTTTTTGTTTTTCCAGTATTGACCATGGTAACAAATGAAACGAAAAAAATGTATTAAAGTTAGGTATTTGTAACGAAATTTTTTGGTGTGAAACTATTTGGTTTCTTACAACGAAAGCGACTAGATTTAAAATTTTATTAATGACTATAGCCAAAATTTTAGCTGCTAATTTGAGAAAAATATCTCGTTCCTTTCTTATTTTGATCTTAAAAACATAAAATTAAGTGGTGAGCAACACACTGCTACAGTATTTTGAGCATCACCAGATGAAACTTTAATTTTTGGCTAATTTGTGTTTTGTTTTATTTATTAATATTGTCAGATATTTTTTATTATGGTATTTATTTATTTGTGGTAATTATAAATCCGGGTATTGTGGTACACGTGCTGTGTTTGAAACTTTGGATTATCACACCATATTGGAAAACGTTGATTTATAAGAAACCTCAATTCCCTCGTGAATTGTGATAATCGGTTAGTATATTGCTCAGTAAATTTCAAACCAGGAAGACCCTCAATGATTCTCACACATTTTTCAGATGTTTTATTGATTTTAAAAGTTTCAGCTTAAAATATGAGTAAAAACATGTGTTTTTTACTAAAAAAAATAGGGAAATAGTCAAAATTAAGAAGATTTTTAAAAAAATCAAAAACATTTATTATTAAAACTTATTATTAAAAACTTTTACTCCTTGGGTATGAACCAAATTTTAATCTTCAGTTTGTGGTTAACTTTGACAATCTAACTTCAAAAATGTATGTTTCAAAATAAATTATCTGAAAACCTTAATTGCCTTTAATTTTTTTTTATTTTATTGCTAATTTATTTTAAGTGCAAGCTCCTAAATTTTTTAGGTTCAAAAAGTCAACTAGTAAGTTGTTGTTTTTAAGTGAAATTACCAAACAAAATAATGCATTCTAGCCAAATAAAGATTCTAAAGCAAATACAAAAGTGGATGATTTAATAAAGGTATGGCATACCGGTATCTAGCAGCGTTCATCATAAAATCCAATTTGGACCCTTTGTCCGTTCAAAAATGCAACCTCCGTCCAAAAATCTCACATTTGTAAAGGCCTATTTCAAAAATGTTTTTGTGATTGCAGCTTAAAAATAAACGCATTTTATTTTTTGTATTTTTAATGAAAAAAATAACTGTGTGTGAAAAAACTGTGGAATTTGCTAAATTTACTATAAGTAAAATGCGACTCTCGCCTTTTTGTATACTCTAATAATCGCTAAGAATTGTTTTTCGTATTCTTAATCGACTAATCAACGTAATGATAAGAAATAAGGTATGGGCACGCTCCCAACTTTACTTGAGGTTGTAAAATCCGAAATGAGTTTGCAATTTCGCGAGTACGTATGCAATTTTATAGTACGCATGCTCTCTTTTGCGCGTGGGGACCACTTGCCGGAAACAAGTTGAAATGATTTATTTTACACTGCGCCGTTAAAATAGACGGCAGCAAGTATTTCACGGCTATGTTAAATGTCAAGTTGCCACTAAATAATCTTAACCAAAATTAATTTTAAACGGATAACATAGCAAAATTTGAGCAAAAATACAAGCGTTGATTAACAAATGCATACATATACTAACATAGCAAAATTTGAGCAAAAATACAAGCGTTGATTAACAAATGCATACATATACAATAGACTTCTGTACCTTAAAACCAATTAATATAAAATAATCCTTATATTAGCAATGAATTTTTTTAAGTTTTCATTAAAAACAGATAAAATGATGTTTGTTTTTTTTTTAAAAAGGCGAAAATTAAACCACACCTACATTCTCAGTTACGAGTATTTTACCTATAATTATACTTTTTAATAAAAAAAAATATATCGTTTTTATTGTTTTAATTCTAAAACATTTTTTTATAAAATGAGCGTCGGAATATATGGTAGACATTTTGACACCGTACGGAAGAAACTTGGAGTTGTCCAAAAATTTTTAAGCCTTGAAAATGGGAATTTCAAACTGAAAGTAAAAATGTCAGGTTTAAGCTTTGGCTTACGAATGGATTTTACGATTTTACATTTTCGGCTCAAATTTCTTCAGTTCCGGCTTCAAGTTCCTCATTTTGGGCTTAAAGTTCCAGTTCCAAGTGCCTTTATTTGTTGACTTTTAACACTAATTTTCACCTAACTAATGAATTTATAAGGCGGGTTCACACTTATGACAAAACGTCCTTTGGACAAAGTCCAAAGGGAAATTTTAGAAAAGCCAAAACGTCCTTTGGACTTTTTCCTTTGGATGAAATATGAATGCTAGTTGAATTTTGTCATTTGGACAAAGTCCAAATAAAGGGAAAAGTCCAAAGGACAAAAAGTCACATTTTCCTCTGGAGAAAATCCAAAAGACAAAGTCCAAAGAACGTTTTGAAACTATGTTTTCCTTTGGACATTGTTCAAAGGACGTTTTTTCATAAGTATGAACCAGCCTTTATGCGCAAAACTGAAATGTTGCGCAACATGCTTAGCAGTCATTTTATTTGATTTCAGTTTGATTTCTTTATCGAATGATGAAAATAATTTTTTTTTTCAAAATAACTGCGAAAAATCTTCTGCTATTGTGCAATAAAAACCTAACTTACTATTTTCATCCCACACTTTAAAATAGATTATGTCTTAACGTTATCCCACTATCAAATCTCTCTTTTTTTATTTATTGTTGGAGATTTTCTGAAATAAGTTGGTATTTTAAACTGTTCTAGAAGTTTATTTCTTTCTGGACGGACGTGCAAATTTGGTACGGGGTTCTTAGAGCCACAAGCAAAGAACTTGGAACCTTTGAAAAAGTTTCGGAACTTGGAGCCACGATCAATGACAACTTGGAGCTTCTATGAAAAAATTGGTTGGGCTTAAATTTAGGTAAAAGTTTTAGCGATTTTTTTGGCTCCAAGTTCCCCACTTAAGGCTCTAAATTTTCCATTTATAGCTCTAAGTTCCCTAATTCTGGCTCCAAGTTCCAGCTCCAAGTTTCTTGACTCAATTGATCCCAAGGCGTAATTTAAGGACGGACTTCAGGGTTTGGACCGACGTCCAAAATTGAACAAACATGTGGCTTTTAGACAGATGTTCGGTCTTTGGATAAACGCGGAATATAAATAAGATTTTATAATGAATGCTGCTCGATAGTGCAGTGACATACTTTTTTTGATTATTCATTTTTGATAAAGAGTGCGCGGTTTGTTTTTTTTTAATTTACATTCTTTGCAAACCTATAAATTGGATTATGAAATTGCTCGCTTATTTTTGGATAACTTTGGTTTTCTAGCTATAATACGCTAAATAAGTTTAATTACAATAGTTTTTAATCATTTTTGTGAAAGTAAACTTATATTTTAGCTTGGAATTCGCCGTTTTTTAAATAATATTATAAAACTCTTGTGGTTGTATTTTAACCCTTTGGGAATTTTTCGTCTAAAAACCGCTGCATATTCGCAGAAAGTATTCCGCGCCAGTGCTGCACTGTGTTAAACGCCGCCCCGCCTCTGTCGAGACTCAGAATTTAACACAGTACAGCACTGAAGCGGAAACCCTTCTGCGGATATGCAGCGGAAGGAATCCCAAAGAATTAAATTGTAACTTTTTTTTATTTTTAATATGCAAGTTTAAAAACAATTGTCAATTTATTATTATATTTTCCTTTTAATATTTAACATCATTTTAATTTTTAGAAAACTTTATATAGTATATTCCATTTCGGAAAACCGAAAGCGATGTCCTTTAATTTTTATTTTTAATGAAAAATCATGAAAATGCACATGATTGTCTCCAAAGGCTTTTAACCAAATATTTTTATAGATTAAAAATAGCGAAGAAGACATAATGTCTAATCAATGTATGCAATAACAATCAATACATTATTAACAAATACAAATTTTGTATTAATAACTGATAAAATGCGCGCGTGTTTTTGATAGCACACAATTCAGTTGAATTTAAATACCTATTATTTTAGAGACATAAAATTATTTTTGTAGAAAAATTAAAAAAAAATTCAGATGAGGAAAAATCATATATATGTATGTAATTTTATGTAAAGTAATAATTTTATTAAATAAATTACCGTACTTTGTTTTTTTTATTAAGTGAAGACGTTTTCCAACATTTTCTACAAAATTTCGAAAAGAATTTGGCATTTTTGCTGACATTTTTATTTCAAACCAAATAAATATATTTAATTTTTAACTGTGAAAACGTTTTAAATTTAGGAAATTGCTATAATAATATATTCATGACAGTTTGTTAAAATGCCGGGCTTCCAAGATTTAAACCCTACCTTAGCCTAATTCAATATTAATGGAAAACCGTACGTACGTCAATAAGTATTTTGACGTGTTTGAGTCAACAAATCTGTTAGATAATTTTCCAACCAATTTTTTCAAATCATTTTATTTTCCGTACGTTACAGTTTTACAAAAACTTCAATCGCGAGAAAACACAAGCATCCAGTTAGTCAGGTGAAAAATTTTTATAGGTAGGGTATCTACTTAATTTCGGCCAGGCCTTAATTTCGGCCACCAATTTAGGGTGTTATAAAATTGGCTTATTTTAAAAACAAAAAAGAACTAGCAGTTAGCTGGATTAGTTGAACTGGATTAATGTTGAATAAAATGTTTTTGCAAAAATTTAAAAGTAACTGGATTAATGTTGAATAAAATGTTTTTGCAAAAGTTTTTAATTTTTGTTATTCTACATTATCAATATTTTCATACAAAAAGTAAATTTTTTGTGATTTTCTTAATTTTTGCTTTATGTTTAATCTGCATCAAATTTAGAACGAAGCACTTAACCTTAAAGTATCTTTTATTTAAGGCTCAAATTGTTAATTTTCATGTTTTGATATTTTCTTCAAAATCACTTTGCAATGCGTTTAACTAACTACCCATTTTAAGATTCCGTTAATTTCGGCCACCTTAAAATTTAAGTAAAAGAACCTGCCGTTTTTTGCTGTTTTTAAATATCATCGTACTACCGTATTTTTAAAGATTTTTTTTGCTCGTTTGACTTTTTTTGACGTTTTTTAAGCCAAAAATAAAAATTCAACAAAAAATACAGGTTATTACAAGTTGTTTTTTAATTATTTAAAGTCTTGCTAATAACTATTCAAGTTTCCAAACGGGAAAATATAAGTTATATGTACCAAGAACAATACCTAAGGATAAATTTCCAACCTTTAAAAATTTTTATTCTTCGTTTTGGCAATAGTTACAGCCAGGTTTTTCTAGGTGGCTGAGGTTAAGGCTCGCGCCTTAATTTTGGCCACTATAAAAGAAAAATTTTAAATCTCCACTGATCTGTAAGTGTAACAGAAGATTTAAAATTTTTGCACTGGAATAACAAAAATAGTTATCGTTTGATTTTTAAACCAAATTTTGGGTTGATTGGGAAAACCAAAAAAAACTTATCCAAGAAAATAAAAAAGATGGCCGAAATTAAGTCAGCTACCCTAAATCAAAAACTCCTACTTTTTTAGTTAAAACAACCTCTTATTTAAAATTGTGATTTACGTAGTGAGGTATTGTGAAATTATCTTACCAATGGTAACCCTCTTGTTTAAAATTGCGATTTACTTAGTGAGGTATTGTGAGATTATCTTACCATTGGTAACTAAAGTTCGAAAATTACAAAATTTCCCTTTTTAAAAAAATTAACATATCGTATTTGAATAAAAAAGACGGCATTTTAACGCTTATGAATTCTTCTTTTAGAAATATAATTATTTTTGACGAAAATTATAGTACTTTTTTCGATGAAGAAAATTTATTAAAATTCAATCAAAACTATTGTAACAGGTTTTTTGCATTTTTCTAAAAAAAATAAACATGTATGCAAACGAAATATTAACCTTATCTGAAAAAGTTAGTTACCCTTAATTTTTAAATGGCCAGTTTTGTTTTCGTTTTGTTGTTAAAATTTTTTCAGTTATACGAACAACTTTTTATGCTTAATTTACTGCAACCCGAACTAATGATAACTGTTTGTAACAACTTTAACGCCAAGACTTAGTTTACACTCGAAATATTAAATGTAAGTTTTTCGAGTTTTCAGATTATATAAATATTTTATTGGTATTCATGGTTGATTTTTAAGAAAAAAAGCAACAAAAAACCCGTAAAAACCATTCAAAATCAAATTTTAATTAATTTTTAATATACAGAAAAACAATTTCAGCCAAAAAATTCTTTTAATGTCGACGTAAGAAGTTTTTGAATGAAGAATGACCTCATATTTATATAAATTATGCAAGCTATTAAGTTAAAATTAAACCTGTATGATTTTCAAACTAATGTAATTAACAAGTGTCGAATCAATCTAAAACTCTTTAATTAAAACATAGTTTCTAATAACAATGTAGTTTATATTATCAAAAAATATAAGGTTTCAAACAAATTAAAAATTGGGTTTTCTAACTTAATATTGGTAATGCCCTAATTTCTAGTGGACCCATTGTTAAATTATAAAAATTGGTTAACTTTACTTGTCGCAAAATATTTAAGATTTTTCGCCATATAAAAAAGCAAAATTTGTTCTAAATTTCATAGTTATTAATTTTAAAAAAATAAATGAGAAAAAACTCATTTTTTTTATTTCTGAATATGTATTTGAAATGCTTAAATTATGTAAAAAAATGATTCTGGGATATTTGTTTTGTTCAAACTTGTAAAAAATTAATTTTTCTGAAGTATAGTGTACAATATATGTTCAAATTTTGTAAAAACCTATTTTTCGATTTTGTATGCTTCTCAATTTTATTTTGTATAAATCCCGTCGCGCAAATAATGTCCATTTGATTTTAAAGATTTTTAAATATTTTGTTAAACTAAAAATTTTGATTTTTGTCGTATTATGTTTTTACTGTGTTTTGTTAATTTTTCGAAGTGCTATCTTTACTATTTAATTTGATAAAGAATTAAATTAATCAGATTTTGCGGTTGCAAAATCTTTTTTTCTTAAAAAATTGATTATTTTTGTATTGTTTGTTTTCAGCTAACGTCAAATGTGGACAGGATTTTTGATACAGTGGGAAAACGGAATGACTGGTTACGAAACAAGTATTTGCCGACTAGAAATATTCATGAAACGGCAGAACCAAGCGAATCAAACCCGAAACCAACAGAAATGTAAAGCATTTTCATTTTCATCAAATAAAAAGTTTGGTTAAAAGAATAAGTCGCCTCAAAAACAAAAGAGTGGCAACTAGGGCTTATTTTGTTAGCGGTAATTAAGGCTTTCCAAATCGAGAACGGGTCAAGTCCCAGCGTATTCGGTGTTGAAATGAGACTTTTTTTGCCTCCAGTCGTTATGCCGTCGTATTGTTGTATATTATTGATGAGTTTTAACTCAATAGATATGCTTCATCAGAAGCGTATTGTCCCTCGGCCTAAAGCGGGCTCGCCTAGTGACGGCCGAAACCTGATAGGAGCGTAAAGCTGATAAAAGCCCCTAATTCGGACGACTGCCGATTTATACCGACGGAGGCCGCGACTTCCAACTCTTATCACTATATATTACCACGGCGGTGTTATCAGTTGTTAATAGCCCTTAGTGACAGATAACGGCGTTCGGAAGCTAATCGAGGCTCGTATCCAAAGCACACTAATACTAGATGAGAGGGACAATAAAACCAAAGGCGGATTCCAACGCACAATTTTTTGCAAATATTTTTATAATATATTATACCTAATTTTAAAAAACACAAACAATAGGAATGTTCATTACGAATATGAATTAAACTTTTCAGATTACTAAGTTTATGATATACCATACAAATTGTTAAATTGTTTCAAAACTTCTTTTATTTTTAGATAATATAAAAATTTCGTTATTCTATAATGAAAATAAATTAATAAACCCGATGTAAATCTGGTAAAAAAATTTCAATTGTGAAAAAAACGTAAAAAATAGACATTTTAGTAAAAAAAACCGAGGGCACAGTCAATACCCAAATTAAAAACTTTAAATTAATTCAAGAAAACACGACAGGAAATTTTTTTTTACAAGAAAGAAGCAAGTTGAATGAAAATTCAGAAAAAAAGTTCAAAAAAACATTGTCTAAACTTATCCTTGTAAACAATTATAAAGCACTATTTTTATTCTTATAACAATATATTACTATAATAATGCACAGATGAGCAAATACTGAACTTGAAAATTTGTTTGGAGTTCGGGTTACCGGTAGAAACTATTTTGGAACAAATCGCGAATTTACAAAGTAACTACACTACTGAAACGCATTGATTATTGACTGATTTCTCTTTTATTTTTACTCTGTTTTATAAGCTTGTAAAGCAACAGTTTTTTGGAGTATTGGAATTTTTCTTGTTAAGCACAAGAAGGCCCCGGCATCCACCGTGTTCAAATCATCCTGGTACGTTTTTATGTGGGTATGTTATTTACACATAAAAAGATGTACATAAAAAAATGAAAAATTTAATAGAGTAAAAATGCGTTCAAATCATTCATAGAAACAGGAATTTCAAATAAATTGGAATTTCATTTTGTCGTGTGCAAATACTATTCGTAAAAAAAGAAAAAAATCAATGTATTTGCAAATAATTAATGATATCTCATTTCCAAATCGCACTTTAGACAAATTGTCATTGAATTATCATTTAAATAGTTAAGAAAGAAATATCAATTGTTAAATTTAATTTTATCAGAATTTAATTCGAAGATTTTTTTAATTCTTACCATAATTAAATCTCCAACAAATTTGTTCGTGAGGAAAATTAGATATTTTTTGAAAACTATGTATATATTGCATAAAAAAGAAAAATATTGTATACGGACATCAAAATAAAAAAAAAGCTTATTACATGTTTATCGTTAAAAATTGTTTTAAACGAAAATAAATTAAAATTAATTGAATTAAAAGGGGAAAACAAAAAAATGTAAGCATACGTAAATTTTTCTTAAAAAATATACATTACCACTCAGAAATGCGCAAATTTATCTAAAAAACTAAAAAAATTTAAAAGGCGGAATGAATTCTACTTAACCTTTTGGGATTTATTCCGCTGCATATCTGCAGAAGTTATTCCGCACCAGTCTTTTACAGTGTTAAAATTAGTACTAATCGAGGGGCAGACGCGCGGAGTTTAACACAGTACAGTGATGGCACTGAATCCCTTCTGCAGGATTTGCAGCTTTTTTTAAACAAAAAAAAATCAGAAAAAGTTAAACGAGATTTCCACTAAAAGATTTTTTTAAATTTTTGGCGAAACTTTATCGGATCACGTTCTTGTATGTTTATTTTTTATTCAGTACAATAAAAAAGTATTGTACGTATTTATATGACTTTTTGAAAAAAAAAAACAAATTCAAAAGTTAATAGCATTAAAATTTTAGGAGTTTAGAGTTAGTCAAAGTCAAAGTCAAAAGTTTATTCTAGAAAACCAACAAAAAAAAAACATAGTTACAGTACTGCGAGCCGATCACTGTCGCAACAAACAAAAAGATTTCAGAAAACATGGTTTAATAGAAGTAGTTCAAAGGCTTATCAAAGATAAGCACTAAAAAGGACAACTACCAAGACTATTTTTAAAACAGTGTTTTATCCATTTGCGTCTATTTAACAGCTTAAGGTATAAATTTATTGTACCACATAATTCAGTATATTCTAATCTTTTGCGAGTAAAATTTTAATATATTTATTAAAAAAAAGCTGTTTTTGGTGCGTTAGTAGAAGAAAGTCCTAACCAATACAACTAAAAGCTTTCCAAATGTATGCAAATACAAAAGTACCAGTAAATAAACAAAGCTCATTATAAAAGAAGAAATAAAATTATGTCATGAAACTTTATCGGGAAAAAACCGGCGCGGTTTATTTTTAAATAGACATTATAAAAACAAAAACACGGATCGCATCACTTTCTGAAAATTTATATTGGTGAAGTTTTTATAAATCTTTTTAAGACGTATTGGTTTTCATTTAAATACTAATTAATTTGTTTTTGCTTTCCACAAAATAAAAGTTTTATTTTAAAAGTAAATTAAAAGATTAAATAAAAAAACAAAGCGATTTGGTGCAGTTAAAATGCCAGATTATTTTCAATTCTTGTAAAGTAAAGGCAAAATCCAAAAGTGCGGGTTTGGATAACCTAGTATTTTCATTTTTTTATTTTTAGTTTCAGACCTAAAGCTTTAAAAACTGTTCAAAATCTAAAACCCCTTTAGATCTCAAAAAAATAAAAATGTTGGCTACTTTTTAATTAGTATTGACGTTTTGACTTTTCAGAGAGCTTAAAGCCTTACATAATCTTCATTTATAGCAATATTTAGTTTTAATTATTTTTTCAACCACCATATATTTGAAACATTATTTTAAGACTGTAATAAAAGATAAATATAGTTGTTCTTTTCTTTTTTGTTTTGTCATTCGTGTTACATTCCAGTTATTGAATAAATATACATAAAATCACACAATATTATTTTAAATACAAACCAAAAAAACGAAGAATGTTTGGTATTTATGAAGCAAACACTATAATAAAGTCTTAAAGTTTAACCTATAAACCAAAATTCATTATATAAAAAGTACACTAATTGTTTCAAAATCTTTACTTAAATTGTTATTTTAATCTTTTTAATATATTTTACTTTTTATTTTAACACTTTGTAAATACTTTATTCTAATTTTTAAGTGAGAAAATATGTCTTAAGAAGCGCGTTGAAATATTTCATTACTAGTACGCGTTAAGGTGTCAAGCGCGATTTACACCTGAAATAAGATACCAAAAGAATCATTAAGGTTATAAATGAGTAATACAAACATTAAAAAATTAGTAGATTATAAAATTATATTTAAAACTATTTTAGATATAAAACTAAATCAAATACAAAACAAATTAAAAAACTTTAGAAATTTAAAACAAGTTCCAGAAATAAAATCGGCAACTTAATTCGTGACAAGAAATTAAACTACGATACAAAAAATACTTGTAACCATGGGCATAGCCATGATTTCTAAGAAGGGTGGGTCCACCCATTCGAAAATTTGGAAAAGGAGAGGGTCCAAGGGGGGTATGAAATTTTAAATGTATTAAAGAGCTAAAATATTTTTCGCGCTAGTATGCAAACTATTTTTGTATTAATTTTAATAAAAACACACAAAAAAACCTGAGAAAAATTTTTAGATAACAATTTGGTAGATATACCTTTTAAAATTTTTGTTTTACAAATCAGTAACAACTATCAAGGTTTAAGAATTACGGCTGAGCGAGGTAAAGCCGGAAAAAATATTCGTACGGGGTCTTTAGAGCCGCAAATAGGAAACTTAGGGCCATCGAAAAAAATTTGGACCTTTTTTAGACTTTGCTTAGGCTTAGGTACAGGTTTTAGCGGTTTTTATTTCCAGCTCTAAGTGCCCTCGGCTCCAATCGACCCTAAACCAAAAATTTATTAAAATTGCTTCTCGTTTTATTTAACCTTCAAGTTTTTAATCTTAGTAATCAACAAGGGGGAAGGGGGTGCAGCGTCGTCATATTAAGATTATAGTGGTATCACAAATTCAGGAAGGAAAACCAACCAAAAATATTTAAAAAAGGGTTTGATTATTTTACTAAAATCTTCTACTATTTGCAAAATTTTTTTTTTTAAAATGGCCTTTCTGGACTCCTAAACTTTTACCTTTGCCCAAAGAGAGGGTCTGGACCCCCTAGACCTTCCTGGCTACATCCATGCGTGAAACGTAAATAATTATTGAGACTTAATTAAAAAAAACTTATCGACGTTCGTAAACTTGGTTTTAATCTTAATACTTCGCTCTTTATTGTTTTAACTGGAATCAATAAAGCCAACCCACTGACATTTTTATAATGGAATATTAAATGTAAATAAAAAAAAAACAATCAGAAGCGCACGCTTTATACCATTAATCTCTTTTATTAATCATTGTTTTTTCAATTAAATGTAGTTGAAACAGCTTATTTAGTCGCACAAAAGACCTTTTAAAGCTTGGAAACATCATTTGAAACAAAAATGAACCGTCCGCAACCCCAACCGAATCACTACTTTGTTCCATTCGGTTTTTTGCGAAAAATCAGCGCGAAATCGAATCAGAGGGTGGGTTTTTGTCCTTAATCGGGCGGACAGTCGGGGTTTCTAAAGGAAAATAGACGATAACAACAGCTAACAAAATCAGAAATCAAACGGCCGGAAACTTTCTTCGCGAATGAGTTCAGGGGGAAGACAACAATTAGCGGGGAGCCTCTGAAAATTTTCCTTAATCATTTTTTTTTCAACCCGAACAAAACGAGCTGCTACTTTGCTGATAAATTGACAGCTTTTCAGACATTAAGCAATTTGGAAATAGTTTTACTATCAGATTTGCCCAGAAAAAAAATTTAAAAAACTTTAGTGCTAATGCGATATGGGAACTTACAGACATTCAGATTAATGCGATGTTCGTTGCTAACTAAGTATTATTCCTAATAACAGAAGTGTACTGTAAATAATATTTAGTTAAATGTAATTGTTCAAGTTCTTTGCAAGTGCACATTTTTTTATACAAAATTAAGCGGTCCTGTAACAAAATGAATCTGCATTTGTTTTAGGAATTAGTTAAAAATTTTTAAATATTTTTTGCATTTTTTATAAAATTTAATGTTAATTTAACATTTTATAAAATATGCTAAATGCACGAAAATATCACTTGTATTTTTAAAATTTGGGACCAGGTTCATTGGCAATAGGACCGTCTGTTTTAGCAGAAAAAGTAAACTGGTCACACTTTTTGGAATGGGTCCAATATTATTCGCAAACTTTGTATTTCACGTAAAACACAGTTTTTGAATAAAGTTTGTTTAAAAATTAATTAAAACATGCTGAAAACAGACGATATTAAATATTGGATCCCGTCTAAAAAATGGACCCGTTCTTAAAACAGAACTAGTCCAAAACTTGAACTCGGTCCAGTTTTCCAGCCAAAACGGACGAACCCAGTCCACTTTTCCAGCCAAAACGGACGAACCCAGTTTTCCAGCAGGAAAAAAAAAGTCCAAAGGACAAATACAGCGTAAAAAAGTTTTTTGGACTTTGTCCTTTGGACAAAGTCAAAAAGGACAAAATCCAAAGGACATCGTGTTAATACTTTCTTGTCCTTTGGACTTTTCCCTTTGGATTTTGTCCTTTCGACTTTGTCCAAAGGACAAATTTTAAGTACCGTTAATACTTCATCCGAAGGAAATAATCCAAAGGGCGTTTTGGCTTGTCCAAAGGACGTTTTGGCTTTTCTAAAATTGTTCTTTGAACTTTGTCCAAAGGACGTTTTGTCATAAGTATGAACCAGCCTTAAATGTATGTAAAAACGTCCTTTGGACTTTGTCCAAAGGACGTTTTTACATAAGTATGAACCAGCCTTAAACCTAGTTTGAAATTTTCTAAATACCAGCAGTTGATTTGATATATGAGTTACGAAAAAATAATGAGTATTGATAATTATAACGAAATCGACATTAAAAACGCTGATAACGTTCATTTAAGGTCTAAGGTCCCGTTGTTTTTGACAAATTCGGTTAAAAAAACAGTTTATGGTAAATATTGGGGGTCAAATAATATGAAAGTTTAATGAGCAATAATAATTATAACCAGAAAATTAACAACAATAATTAAAAATAAATAATTAGAACAAAAATTAAGAATGGCTAAATTATATTTTATTATTTTTAAAACGGTCGTAAATTAAATTTATGTTTATTTATATAAATGTCAACGACAATATTAAGAAAGAAATTTATTACTCACACTACATTGAATAAGGGCTGGTTCATACTTATGACAAAACGTCCTTTGGACAAAGTCCAAAGGACAATTTTATAAAAGCCAAAACGTCCTTTGGACAAGCCAAAACGTCCTTTGGACTTTTTCCTTTGGACGAAGTATGAACGCTACTTAGAATTTGTCCTTTGGACAAAGTCCAAAGGACAAAATCCAAAGGGAAAAGTCCAAAGGACAAAAGTATGAATACGTTGTCCTTTGGACTTTTCCCTTTGGACTTTTCCCTTTGGACTTTTCCCTTTGGACTTTTCCCTTTGGACTTTTCCCTTTGGATTTTGTCCTTTGGACAGAGTCCAAAGAACAAAAGTCATTTGGACTTTGTCCAAAAGCCGTTTTGTCATAAGTATGAACCGACCTTAATGCGGTAGAAACGTAAATTAAAATATTCAAACATGGTTTTACTGTATTCGGAATCAAAACACTATAAAAATAAATAGACTGTTAGTTTTTTTCCGTGTTAACAAATGGAAATAACTTATAATATTAAACATTTTTATTGGGAAAACATAGACGCAAGTTTTTTGAGGTAGAAGTATAAATTAATCATACGGCTTTTACAAAAAATAAGTTGTTTTGAAAATTGAATAAAAATTGTTAAGTTAAAAAAGCTTTGAAAATATTATAGAATATATTTTAGAAAAACTCTTTTTAAGTTTTACATTAAGTTTTATCAAGAATATACAAATAACACAAGAAAATGTCCAACTGTACACTAAATTTTTGACCAAAATTTAGCTGGAAAAGTCGCACATGCGCAACCTTGTGAAACATTTCTCGCGAAATCCGTTATTTTTTGCTAGTTTGCCCGCACAGTAATTTTTAACGTAGTGTTAGTTTTCTTGCGAAAAATTGCGACTTTTTTTGTACTCAATGCTGGTTTTTTTCGCATTGCTATTATTATTGCACAACAAAAAAAGACACTTTGCGAACGTTCGACTTTTCTAGCAAAATTTTGTTCAGAAATTTATTCTCTTGTCTTATATATTCTTGAATTTATTACGCTTATCATTAATTTATCAAAAAGTCGTAAATTATATTTTCCAAAAAAAAAAAAAACAGACACGAATATGATTGAATATGGATATGAAAATGGTGCAAACGGCTCATACTTTTAAAATCTTCGAAACAATTTTAGCGGTTCATCTGGCTATTAGGCTCCACATCTGCTTAGTGTAGTATTATTAAAGAACATAAAGTACTTCTTTTTAAATAAAAACCTTTCGGACCACTTAAAAGGCTCCCCCTACTGTGCAAGGAGTTTTGCTTTTTGTCTAATGTAGGCTTGTCAAAATTAATGACGCTAAAAGAAATTTAATTGATACAAGCGCAAACCTTCAATTTTGTTTTCTATTTTTCCAGTAAAGGCCTTCGAAAACATTAGGAAGCTGCTTAAGTTATAAAAATATTTTTACTAATACATGCTGTCTAACAAGCAAAAAAAATCCACGAATTAAAAAAAATTGTTTACAAGGATATTACACTAAATAAAAAAATATAATTTACAAATACATAGGAAATACTACCTCCTAATACAAACTTCACAGGAATTGTGGATAAAACTATATTTAATTAAGCGCATATTCAAACTAAAAATATGGCTGAGCACCCCAAAGACATTACGACTTTTAGCAGAGGGACTTATTAATTTCTGTTATTGTTTTTAATTTCTGCATAAACTACATCTAATTTAAAAGACATATGAGACGCACCATTGCCCACAGAAGTGTGTTACTGGTCATGTTTTTAGTACAAAGCGAGTTCACAAAGCCAGGACGGACGAATGTCAGGTTTTAGAGTTTATAATCTTGGTTGATGGATGAATGTTACAAAATGAGGTTTTTGACTATTTGACACCGCCTGTTAAAATTTATGCTATTCTATATCGATTAAAACTAATAAACTAAACCAGTGCGAAAATTGACACTTCTAAGTGGGTTTTGTATTGTAAGTAACACAAGCTTGCGAGCAATCGTGCATCTTTTATGCCATAATCATTCCACTGAAACGCAGTTTACATATGCCTTATAAATTTGGGCATTTTCGTTTATCAATGCCACATTCATCAAATAGTAATTATCAATAATGTCTAATAAAATTCATCACGTTAATTAATAACGCGTAGGCATTCGCGTATTTTACGCACCGATTGGAAAACGTCGAGAGGACGCCACGTTAAATACGCAACCACCGATAAACTAGCTGACTTTCAGCGGAACTAGGTTCAGACATATTCATCAGTTAAGATTTATAAAAATAGTCCTGGGTCAGTAAAAGAATTTTTAAAAAAATTATTCTATATTCTAGTTTTTTACATAGCTAATGGCGTATAGCGCATTTTTTAAATTTAAATTTTAAAGTTTTGCCCGTTTAATTTCTTCTGATAATAAAGTAAAAAAAAACGCGTCTTAAACGCAAAATGTAAACGTGCCAACAAAAATCAATAGTAAAATTTTTAAGTTTCCCACTAAGCATTTGAGTGAGACACGATTTTTATTTTGCAGCCGAAATAAGATTATTATTAGAAAGCTAAAATACACTAAATCTATATTATTTTTTTTAATGTGTAAAACAAATATAGTTAAGAATAATTTGCAATCATAACTTTGCGATCATAAACAAGTAGTTAATAAAATTGTATTTTAAATATTGTATGGCTTTGTATTTTTTCACAAATCAACAAAATCAATTTCTATAAATATATATATTTCATAATTAACTTTGAAGTACATCCTAATATCATATGTAATACTTTATGCATCTGCCAATTCAATTATAATATAAAATTTTTAAGTTTATTGTTTTACTTGGACTATATCAACAAAATCATGATTTTTTGCCTGAGAATAAAAAAATTTATGCTCGTAATTAAAAAAAGGATTCCTACCATTCTCTGTAATTATGAATGTGGACCTTCGGTACGTTTGGTACTTGGACTTCGAAATAGCTAAGCCGAGTCCGCCAGTGAATGGACTTGTAAGCGTATGAAATACCTCGAGTCAGAGACATAGTGCATATCGTCCCCACTAGGGCACTAAGAGCTGAACTCAGTATAAAATTCACGTTACTGCGAGTTACATTTAGTTAGAACTGTATAATAAAATTAACGCACATAACGTACCACATGGCCTATATAAGGCGGAAACTACTATATGTGTCTGTTCATATGTAAATATGCAAATTAACAAGTTAATTTGATAAAACAAATCGACCAACTAATTGAAAACCGAAAAAAATGTACAATCATTGTGACAGTATCCGCTTTGTGGACAAAACGTGATGTATTTTGTGTTTATTATCCAGTAACAATTTGCAGCCTGTCCCTATACCGACTATTCTTTTAACTTTTTTCTATTCATGTTTTGCTAGAAGAGCGCCTCGCAGTACTGCAGTTGTTTTTGGCTTTCAAATTGAAAATGACATAAGAAAGTAAAAAAAGTTATTAATGCAGTACTCACTAAAGCGCTGTAAACTTAATGCGAATAAAAAAGGTCAAAAACGTATAAGTATTTTATGCTGAGTGTGAATCGTCCAGTCGGAAAAACGATACTTCTCAGTATTTATACTTATTGGGTTTTAGTTTTGTTATAAGGTTTTGTTATTAAACCTCTTTTTCTAAATTTTGATTTGAGAATAACCCAATGCTTCCTTTACATTTTCTGATTTTAAATAAATTTTTTTTGTATTTTGGCCAATGAGTTTGCAATCTAATAGCAATAAATTTAAAATTATTTTGAGCTGCGCTTACTGCTTGAAAACCTTCTTAATATGGTCTGCTTAAGGCTGGTTCATACGTATGTAAAAACGTCCTTTGGACTTTGTCCAAAGGACGTTTTTACAGAAGTATGAACCAGCCTTTACTTTACCAAAATATTTTTCCTAGTTTTATAAGCGGTTTATTTTTGTTTTCTAGTTTTGAGGAAAAAATTTTGCAAATTTAGTATTGAGTTTACTTATTTTAGTCATTAAAGTACATTAAATAATGTGAATTTCGGTTTGTTTTTTTTTTTCAGTTTCTGAAGAAATTTGACAAAAAATTTTGGATTTCCAACAAACTGGAACGATGTTGAAAGCTCATACTCCACTCAGTTGTTAACCATAAAAATGAAAATTTCAGAAACTTCGGTAAAATTGGGGTGTTTTTGAAGATATTTTGCATTAGCGAAAAACCATTAATCAAAAACCCGAGAATTTAAGGTACAGTGTACCTCATTTTTGGATCTTCAATCATTTTATATACACAAAATATCTTTTGCTTTATTTTTTAGGTTTAATAATTATTATCTTTTTTTAACATATTTAAACAAAAGGTAGGTTTAAAAACATCAAAAATGAAAATAAATCACAATTTAAAACAGTTACAAAAGAAATACCGAGAATAAAGAACTCACGTTATCTTTCAATGCGATAACAAGTTACGAGGATCTTTAATTTTTGTCAGTACTTATTAGTCTAAGTAATAGATTATGAGTCCAGAAGATCAAAAGCTTTTAGGAATTCAAATAGACTTAAGTTAAATTTTTAATGAATATTTTCGAGAAATATTTTGGCTTAAAAGAATTTTCAAAAAGAACACGAACAAATCTTCCAATTTCTCAAAAACAATTGCAAAAATTTGGAAATAATAGTTTTTAAATAAACAAGGATATATTTGAGAAGGGATTTACTTAACTCAGATTTACCTACCAGTCTATTATATAGAAAAATTAAATGGTTTTGGTCTGTTTTAAATAAAATTGAAAAGTTAAAATCAATGTTAAATTGTAAAATAACAAACATAAGCTTTGACAAATCTTAAAGAAAAATAAATAATTTAAGTAATATAGGTTCTCCAAGATCTTAATTTTGTCGAATATTGTAATTTTTTTCGCGAAGTTATCTTGTTGCTAGAGTTTTGTAAATGACAGTATGGACCGGTTCACACCGAAGTGGTAGCTGACACAATGTAGGTGACGCACAGCGCCCACAGTTTACACCGCAGCAACAATGATGGTGTAATGATGTAAACGCGCGTGTTTACTATGTATTCACTATCCACTGCTACTCCGGTGTGAACCGGCCTTTTTAGTCACACATATACACTTCAATACATAACTTTGTCTCTAAAAAACAACAAGAAATAGCCAAAATTAAGACTGTCTAACATCATATTGGTTTCCCTAAAAAATATATGCACTAAATTTACAACTTAAAATTTTTATTAAATCGGATTTCAGCAAAGTCTTTTTGCTATTTTCTTAATCTATGTATCTGTTACGTGAAACGAATATGATACGTCAAAGCAGTATTGACATTATTACCAAAATAACCACTACTAAATTGATTCCAAAAAGATAAATGTCAATGTAACCAGAAAAATTCAAAGCCACATGCAACTAATTTTAATATAATGCTTTAATTAAACATCCACGCAATACTACGAATGTGGAGTGAAAATGTCATTGCCGTACTAAAAAAACCGAATTTGTCTAGAAGAATACATTTTTTGGCATTTATTTCTCACAAAAATTTTTTACAAATGAAATTTTTGTAACTTATGAAATAAAGTAAATTTAGTTTGATTTAGGATTTGAATTTCGCTTGCTTAGATAGAATACAGGCTTTATCTTTAACGAAGGTGTCAAAATTAGCTCTAAATTTTCTTGGTTCAGCGACTCGACTTCTTCATAACAAAAAGAACTATTACTAATTGATGGGGCTCTCAATATAATTAATCTTAAAATATGCTTAACATAATCTATAACTATAATAAGCTATTTTGAGACAACATTTTATAACCTCAGTAAAATGTTTATTTTATTATTTTGGCTTTTTTGTTAGCAACTCATTAATCGTTTACCAATAAGTTTTGGCGTAAAGCAATTATGTTACATTCTATTTAAATACGCATATAATAAAAATACAAAACAAAAGCAGTTCTAAAACAAATTATCAATTCTAATTTATCAAAAATAGCAGTATTGCACGGTAAAAATTTAATCTAAAATTATTTAATAGTTTAAAATCTATTAAGTGTTTTTGACATAAAGTATCTGATATTTATCAAAATAGTTTTAAAATTTTTAGTGAAACTAACAAACAAATATTCTGGTTTTTGAGCTGCGTGTCATAAAGGATAAAACTGCTTGCTTAGCCAATTTCAAAATTTAGCAATTTGAAATTTTTTACTTAGATAAAATTCTGACTTTTTGGGATTCCCTTCAGAAAACATATACAGAAATATTCGTTCACAATATTTGTATTTAAGGAATAAAAACCGTTTAAAAAATTGATAATAATTATCTATATTTAGTTGCGAAATTTTTTAGAGTTGAATTTTTATTATCTATCTTCATATAATTATCGTGATTCGATACAAAATATTATAATTTGGAAACAAAACTAATATTAAAATACTATTTTCGCAGACAGTAAAAATAAAAATTTCGGCTTCATATGCACTTAACTAATTTTAAAATTGAAACATTTATTTTTTTCTAAAACTTTCTTTATTTTTTCTTCTTCATGTTAAGTAAACGATTGATGAAAATTCGGTTTATTCTAATTGAATAGTGATGATATATACAGCAAACCTTATCTATAAAAACTACTACGCCACAACTTTTTATAAATTAAGTCAGTTTGGTTTTTTGATTGTGAATCTTATCAGTGGATTATCAGTATAGCCATTGAATTACTCGAACTACTTGGATTTTGATTTAAATTACTTGAATTGAATACAATTTTTAGTCTAAATTGAATATAATATGAGCTTATTTTGGGTAAAGACGATCTGGTAATACAAATCTAAGCTATTTCTGCCACTTAAAAACAGCACAGTTAGCCCATTTGACCGTATAACCCATATTTTGAATATTAAAAAAGCTAGAATTTAATATCAAGAAGATATTTTTCTGCAATGTAAAGTATTAAAATATATTATAAAATTAGACCATTGATTAATTACGCACACATAAACATAAACACTTAGAATCAGTACATTTTTACTTTGCAAATCAAAAGCAGTGCGTTACTAAACATGGTTAACAAGCATGACAGCATGTAAGTGTTAAAACAAGCAATTGTATTTTATTATGGCAATATTATAATAAAATGCAAAATAAATATAAAAGCCGCTACAAAGTTTCTAAAAATAGTAGTATTAGAAAATACCTGTCATTTAGGTGTTAACATAAGCAGTTGTATTTTATTATGCGATAATAATAATAAAACACCAAATAAATAAAAGCCGTTATAAAAATGCAAGAAGTACTAGTGTAGAATACCTTTCACCGTGGTCCATGAGCGGTAGTGCCGCCATCTTGGCCACCTGTTGGATACCTCGCTGAGTGATGGATAGCTCCTCTTCATCGTCCATGAAATCCGCATCCAGGTCCGTTATTCGGTCACGATCCTGATCGCTGAATGTAACACTGGTGGAACTGTGGATTCCCGCGTTTTTCACCTCCGCGGGATCCATGGCGGAAAGAAACAACGCGCAAAGTTAATTTGGAATAATAGATTTCAGGAATCGAAATCTCCTGGGATTTTATAATGCGCAGGTGACTGTATTATTATTAAGCAACGAGATAAACTAGGCAGTTTCGAGATTGTTCAGAACATTTTTTTTATTTCAAGTTTTATTTTCTAGCACTGTGCAATTGGGACAGTTGAATTCAAACAAGCGTTAAAATAAAGCTATTGGTTTATTATAATAATAACCGCCCTTAACCTACAATAAGCTTCAGAAACATTACGGAGCGGTGTGAAGTGTGCATCTTGTTGGAAAAAAATATGGCTTTATTTGTAATTGAATTTCATAAACTTGAGCAATTTAAAACAAATTTAAACAGAGTAAGTATATTCCGAAATATTTTAAAAAATATTTTTTAGTTCTATTGGCATTGAAACCAATATATAAAGGGCTTTTTTAGTTGTAGTTTGTTGATATGATGAATATACCCATAAATTAATATACTACGTAATCGACGGTTTTATGAACAATACAAGTATATAGGTATAAAAATAGGTTTTTTATTTAAGCTGGCGAATAACAGTCGTAAAAAATCAGTGTACTATAACTCAGAAGCTTCTTGGCAACAATAAACAAATAGGCATTAGCTTATTATTTAATAATTTCCAAGATATTCTAAATTTATATTAGTTCTACCACTACGGTTGGCATTTTGTTTCGATGATTTTGTTTAATTGTTGGTCTTTCACTTATACATTTTTTTCACAGATAATTGATTGATGTAAAAACTTTATGTATGCAAAATCCAAACGAAAATTCGTGGAACAGTCTTAAGAAAACGTTGGTAAATTATGTTGTAAAGATTAGATTTTTCTGGAATGTCGAAAACAGTACACTGCAATCATCCTGAAATAATTTGTTTGCAATCAGCATTGTATAAAACTAAACTAAAATTATTATTATTATTTAAAATTCGTTGCTCTTAAACGATTCTTCCGAGCTAAGAAAGCGTTGGAAACCAGCTCTTCTCTTCGGACCGGTACGGTATACATGTGTGCCAGAGTGGCATGTATTAACAAGGAGGAGAGCGGCTGTAAATCCTCGGAATGTCAGATCCCATCAGGAACTGAGCCGCCTCATCATCATTTCATTTCGTTAGCGCCAATAAGCGGGCGTATTAAAAAAAAGCTACCCGGCCTTCCGACGCGGTGGCTAGCATTAGCGGAATCTCCGCTGGGGGTCCGAGTAGCGCTGGTCCTCCACTCGATTCCTGCTCCCAATTTTTTTTTTAATACCGGAAAAAGCGCCGCGGATTCTGCTAACTAAACCGCGGACTATGAAGAGGGCGGCCCGCGCTTATAACGACGGTCCAGGACCGCGGGCGGCAACAAGACAGAACAGCTTCAGGAGAGTCCCGAGGAAAAACGGAGATGGATCTTAATGCGGCCTTCCCCTGAGGGGTTCCTTACGCGCCGCCAAACAGCCCCTCCCGCCTTGACATATTATGCGGCTCTCAAATTGAAGTGAATGTGATAATCGAGGAAAACAATGCCCGTCTTCCGCCAAAATTATTCTACTCCACCTGCTTTTCTACTAAAACATGCATTACGGATTAAATAACGAACGTAACAAGCATAGTTTTATGAAGGGTTTATTAAAATAGAAGTCATTGATACCTTAACTAAAAGAGTAATATAGCAGTATAATTGTTAGTCTCAGTCTATCTTATTTTTACGAAATTATTGTTAATAATAGACATATTTAATCGCACTAGCCAACTTACTGCAGCTTTAAAACAAAAATGGTTTTAAGTTAACAAAGTTGTCAATGATGTAATACTTATTATTATAACAAAACACGTCAAACAATATGACATAGCTTAAGTATATATGATGTAATACTTATTATTATAACAAAACACGTCAAACAATATGACATAGCTTAAGTATATATTAATCCGATATTTTTTGTCATTTTAAACTCAGTGTTAATAAAAACAAAAGCTTTGAGCAAAAGATCTATGAAGTCGAATGTAAAATTAATAATAGAAGATTATTTAAATAAAATTCTAAACAGGGAACAATAACAAAATAAAATAAGAATAAAAATGAGCATTTAGTTCTGGTTTTAGTAACCGAAACAAGTGGACAAAAGCCTACTAAGATAATGCCTGAAATTAAATTTTATTTATTAAAATGCCAAAAACATGAAGTATGCTGAATATACTGCAGTAGTTGAAAAATAATTGACAAAGTTAGTATCTACACTTAGAGTAGTTTTGCAAAAAGTCGTTTGGACCGCCCGGTCCCTTCCGCGGCCTGTATGAGAAGGGCCAAAACCTTCCCCAAAAACGGTAAAAAAATCAGTGACTAAGCTATATTAATTTGTAAGCCTAAGCAAAACCTAAACTAAGCCTAAGCAAAATCTAAGCTAAGCCTTAGCAAATGTTAAGTCTGAGCAAAACTCAAGTCTAAAGCCTAAGCCCAAGCGACACCTAAGCCTAAGCAAAAGCTAAACTAAGTCTAAGTCTAAGCAAAACCTCTAAGCCTGAGCAAAATCTAAGCTAAGCTTAAGCCTATTAAAACCTAAGCCTAATCAAAATCTAAGCCAAAGCAAACCTAAGCTAAGCCTAAGAAAAACCTAAACCTAAACAAAATCTAAGCTAAACCTAAGCCTGAGCAAATGTCACAACTCCCGTTGTGTTAATGTTTCAGAAGTATGACGCCTTATAAATATGAGTTGTAATGTAACACTGTGGAGCGATGGTGTAACGCAGCACGTCAGTCAATGAGGTACTGAGGCTGGAGATTACAGGTTCAAGTCCAGTATCGCTCATTTTTCAGCCAAAAATATAAAAACAGCTAATTGTTTCGCAATTTTTTTTTTTGAAAAACTCGATTATTCGGCCTCATATTTCTGGACGTTACACAAAACCGAAGCTAAAAAAACCTAACCTAATCCCTCCCCTGTCATTTTTGGGGTAGGTTTTGGGCTTCGGCGGCCCCGTATTTCCAATTTTTTTTACAAATTTTGTTATTTAAAAAAAGACGACCTACCACTGTAATTATTAAGTATTTGCGATTTTTTTCACACGCGGAGTGTATATCGCGTCTCATTGGTCAGTGTACAAGTGCTGCGGAAAAATTTTACATTGAGCAGCACTGGCGCGTTTTCTTACGTTTCGCAGACACGATTTTTAGCTTCAAAATTTACAAAGGATTACAACTCTCTATTTTTAAAAATGAAGCGAATGAATGGGGATAATTTCCCAAAGCTGAATTGCATGCTAAACACTGAAAGTCTTTAAACAATTCATACTTAAAGTCAATTAGCTGCAATATTTTAGTTTTAATTTTAATATTAAGATTTAATTTAAAATTTTTTTAAAATTAATCTGTATACAAACACTACTAATCTACACCACTGATCAAAATTATCTTTGACAAGTTTTTTTTTGTTTTTACACAATATTTACTAGAATAACATAAAAAACGAAAAACGAGGTTTTCAAGACCCTTAAAATTAAGTCATAGGGAAACCAAAGAAAAAATTTTGGTCATGTGATTTTTAAAAAATTATCAATTGTTTATTTGAAACTTATATATAGATATTTAATTTGGTAGAAATCAATAATTATAAATGAACGCAAATAGTAAGGTTTGTAGGTTTTTTTTGCTCGCAATAAAACTAAACTAAAAAGGCGAGATTTAAAATTTATTTTAATTAAATGTATAAAAAACATAAAGATTTTTGAAGTAAAGCATAATCCTTCCTTCAAATTTTTTGATTTTTTTATGCGTAACTAAAACTTCTTGTAAGCTCTAAACTTTGTATGGTAACGGGCCAGAAGAGCCAAGGGACGTTAGAGCTGGGTACTAAAGAGCCGGGAAAAAAGGAACCTAAGAGCCAAGCAGCGGGAACGAAAGGGACAAAAAAGCCAAGTGGGAGATAATCACGAAAAACACTAAAGAGCCAACGGAAAAGAGCCACGCTTAGGAGACTGATTTTTTAAAACCAAAGAGCAACAAAAAGGGACCTTAGAGCCTTTAAATGCGTTTCGTTTTTTAATTACGTTATATAATAAATTTTGACTTAGAGTTCGCGATTAGATATTGGCTTTTTTTATTCTACACTTTTGGCTTAAAAACTTTTATTTTTTCGTTTTTTTTTTAGCTTTGACTTAAGCAAGGGTTTTTGTGATTTTAAACTTTCGGTAGTTTCTCACTTTTTACAAAAGCTTTTTAGTCTGTCTTGGTGATTATTAAACAAAATAATGTTTGTAATTATAGCAAAAAAAAAAACGAAAATATTTAATAAATAACAGTTTCTTTTTCTGGCTGCAAGTTTCTTAAGCTACTCAGTTTTGTCTCCATGTTGCCTCGGTTTCAAAATTTTCAAGTCTCTTTGAATCAACACCCTAAAATTTTGTTTTTGTGTGTTTATTATTATAACTTTATAAAATGAACTCCAATTTAATTAAAGAATAATTATAAACATGTTTTTTAAACATTTAAAAAATCTGTTTATTTTTTGTTAATACCTTCATTATAAATATTAATTAAATATTTATTTTATAAATATTATAGGTTCTAACCTAAAAAACCGAAGCTTCATTTTAGGTGACCAGAATGGATTTTTATTTAGCAGACAATTTGCAATTTATAGCAAAGTTTTGCATATACAATATAAATGTTTTGGACGGTCGCAAAATTTTTTTTTTCGAGTTTTGATTTAATAAATTGATGTGTTCTTATGAAATATTCATTATAATATGTTTTTATTCGCCGATAACACTTTTATTGACCAAACAAAATAAATGTCTTCGCCAACCGCAGAATTGTTACTTTTAACATTTTTGTTTAAACAAAATAGAAGTGCTGTTACGAGAAGCAGATTTTAGAATACTGTCGTATGTATCCCTGGTATTACTGATTTACTAAATGTTACCATAAATTCTTGTAATTTTTTAGTCTGTTTCGAATATTAAAAAAACTTTATCGGCTATTTTGTGTTGTATAAGTCCTTACCAACGCGCCTAATATAATTGTTTGCGCTGAAAACATTTTTTTTATATTTTTTTGTTATAGTGATTTGCAAATTAAATAAATTTAACTTTAACTCGAGATAATTTAACTCGAGAAAACGAAATTAAGAAATATAAGTCTCAAACTTCACCTAATCTCTTCTTTGGTCGAAGTTTAAAATGTTAAATAGCCCATTTTGTCCATCAGTCGTCAAGAAATACTTTGAGGAATATACGAAGACAGAGAAAAAAATTGATTAATTAGATATAAGTTTGTTAATTCCGAGGCATGAATAAGAATATTTTATCACAAATAATTACTAACATGTTTCAAGGTTAAAACTTTCTAATTTTTTTTATAAGAGTAGTCTACTAACGGTTTTTTTACTTTTTGGCTTTTTGGTCCTTCTTACTCAAAGGTTATTTGTGAACAGGTCCGCTCTCATTTGGCTCTTAGGTCCCCATGTGCCTTCCTTTCGGGCTCTTAAGACCCCTATTTTGGCTCTTTAGTACCCAGCTCTAAGGTCCCGCCATTTCTTTCCCCTCATCTCTTTGCTTTTCTCCATTGGCTTTAAGGTGACCTTTTTGTGGCTCTTTGGTCCCAAAAAGTGCGGCTCTTAGGTCCTTTTTTCCGGCTCTTTAGTACCCGTGGCTCTTCCGTCTCCAAATCCTTTGTATCCAGCTTCATTTAAGCCTAGTTCTAAGCCTAGCCTAGTTATAATATGATTTTATCTAATATTTGATCCAAATAAAAATGCTGTAGGCTTACAAAAAAGGATAAAAACTTAAATAACCTACAACATACAATTATTAATTAAAACAACAGAAATCAAACTTTAATAGAGATTAAAAATAAAATCGCCCCCACAAAAAAGATCAGAAATAAAAACATTTAGGGTAACTGACTTGATTTCGGCCACCTTTTTTATTTGTTTTTGGATAAGTTTTTTCGGGTTTTTTCAATCGAACCAAAATTTGGTCTAAAAGTCAAACGATAGCTATTTTTGTTATTCCAGTGCAAAATTTTGAAATTTATGTTACACTTAAAGATCAGTGGAGGTTTAAAGTTGTTTTTTATAGTGGCCGAAATTAAGGCGCGACCCATTAACTTCGGCCACCTAGAAAAAACTGGCTATAACTATTGCCAAAACGAACAATAAAATTTTTTAAAGGTTAAATATTTATCCTTAGGTATTGTTCTTGCTGCATATAACTTAATTTTTTCTCGTTTGCAATCTTTAATAGTTATTAATAAGACTTTAAATAATTATGTTAAAACCTGAAAAAAAAGTTTTAATAATTTGTATTTTTTGTTCAATTTTTATTGTTGGCTTAAAAAACGTCAAAAAAGTCAAACGAGCAAAAAAAAATTTTTATAAATACGTAAGTACGATGATATTTAAAAACAGCAAAAAACGGCAGGTTCTTTCACCTAAATTTTAAGGTGGCCGAAATTAACGGAATCTTAAAATGCGCAGTTAGTTAAACGCATTGCAAAGTGATTTTGAAGAAAATATCAAAACATGAAAATTAACAATTTTGAGCTTTAAATAGAAGATATTTTAAGGTTATATATTGCTTTGTTCTAAATTTGATGCAGTTTAAACACAAAGCAAAAATTAAAAAAATCACAAAAAAATTACTTTTTGTATAAATATTGATAATGTAGAATAACAAAAATAAAAACTTTTGCAAAAACACTTTATTCAACATTAAACTAGTTACTTTTGTGCTAGTTCTTTTGTGTTTTAAAAATAAGCCAAATTTCTAACATCCTAAATTGGTTGCCGAAATTAAGGCCTAGCCGAAATTAAGTCAGATACCCTAATACTTGTTATGTATTTTCAGTAGCCTAGAAAATACAAACAGTTTTTTTATTCTTTTATGTAAAATAAAAAACATTTATTTTTGCTGAAAAGTGTTTTATGTATGTAAATAATGTCCAAATTGTCCAAATAAAATAATTTTTTATAAAAAAATTGTTTATATAAATAGAATATCAGCAAAAATCAAAAAAATCATGTAAAAAATCAGTTAGAGCTATTGACAACTAGCAAAACTTGAAACACAAACAAAAAAATCATTGAGTTATATAAGATTATTTTATAGTTACAAATAAACCTCAAAAAGCTTTAGAATGATAAGGCATCCTTGAAGCCAAATGAGAAAGAAACTTGAAGCCGGCTAAGAATTTTGAGAACTTAGAGAAAAAACGTTTGATGTTAAGTTTAGGCTTTGACCTAGTTAAAATCAGGTTAACTTTAGCATTTTAAATTTTCGGGCTTTCAGAGTCAAACCTTACATTTTTCGGTTCAAATAATTTAAATGATTTTAAATAATTTAATATTTAATAATTTTTTAATAATTACTATTGCTATTTATTATTACATATAAAAGATGGGTTCACATTTCTGTAATACAATTTCTGATTTTTAATGAAATCGTTGACCAAAAAAATTTTTCAGAAGAAAAAGTAAAAAAAAACAAACCAGCGGATAATATTTTTAGCAGCAAATATGTAAATATCTTTGTATTTAAAAGTGAGCTTCAAGTAATGAGTTACCCTACAAAAAGAATTTCAATAATAATTCTTTTATATTTAGTACGATAAAAAAGAAATTAGTTAATGTTTCATTAGATGTTTTTGCAGAATTTTAAATCGCATTTGATATTTAAAATTATTTTTATTCTTTATCTCGTTAACTAAAGTGTGTTAAAAAATGATTGAAACTGGGAAAAAATCAGGTGAGTATATCTCCGTAATGGTGCAATTAATTTATACAATTTTTTTGTGTCTAGAGTTTTTTAATGTTAGCTGTACGTTTGAATCAATCGCACTGTTAAGGAGATATGTTCACCTGGAAATTTTTTTTAGTTTCAATCATTTTTTAACAGATTTTGGTATTATAAAACAGATATTTGTTGAAATTTCCGTTTAAAAATTTACATAAAAAATAAATACATTATATAATAGTTGTCATAAACTCACATCGGAAAAATCAGACTCTATAGGAAATCTAAGCTTAAAAAATGGCGAAAAATAAGATTCAAATTCAACAAATAAAAGATTATTCTCCATTTACCAGTAACGGGACTTATCTGACTTAACTTTTCTGTTAAAATATATATAATTATCTCACATTCGTGATGAAGCCATATATTAATAAGAATTTTTAAAGCACACAAAAAGTACAGCTTTTAATATTACGCAGTGAAAATCGGAGCCTAACTGACGCACGAGTATATAATTTTCATTAAGGGCAAGCTTTTTTAGTAGTACGTAAAAATTAATATAAAACATACGATATCAAAATTATTTAAAATTAAAATTTAAAAAAAAACTACCGTAAAAATTATTTTACGGTAAAAGCCTTAGTGGTGTTTCTAAATATTAATGTTCAAACAAAAACCAAAGCCTATTGATATGTAAATTTTTGAAAAATAAGATTTTATAGAAACAAAAATAGAGTTGAAAATGAACATTTCGTGATTTTCAAATCCTGCGCAATACGAAGCGCACACTATAAATTACTAACTATTTATATACCTATCTATATATTCATATCAATACTAAATATCAATTTGGAGTAAACATGTTTTTTTATGATCAAATCTTTATGGAAAAAAATCGACTAAAAAATTAAAACTTTTTAGACAGTAATGAGCATCTTGCACTTAAACTTTTAATACACATAAGGTGTAGCACATACATTGCTAACCGTACGAAAAATGCCGTAATTGATGCTTTTTTTAATATAAAAAGACCAGTGAAAAGAGGGCGCGAGAAAATATCATATTTAAAAGTCTTAAACCCTTTTTGAATACATTATATAAAACACTTTAAAAAACATATGAAAAGTTAATAGACACAATTAAAATAAAAGTTAGTATAATAATAAATTAAACAATAAAACATAATTAAAATAAGAAAACTTGTATTTCTCCTGCTTAGCCTACTGCATAAATTAATATTCAGCGTTACTTGGTGGTGCAATATTTTTTGCTTTTAGCGAGGTTTTTTTGACCAGAAATAACTCGGATATATTAGCTTATTTAGTCATATTTTTTCAGTTGCACATTTTAAAACGGATAATTTTAAATAAACACAACATAAACAATTAATGTGATATGATTGTTATAAAAACCTCCTGTGAATTCGACTTTCGCCCATAAAAAATTGCAACAAATACAATACTTTCCGCAGAGTCAGCAATTTTATACCTTGTATTATCATATCTCCCAGTGCAAGGCTTCTAGTAAATTTATCAATACCAAAATTAATTAAAGCTTGAATTTTTTAATTTTTAGATTACAATTTCATACGTTGCAAAATATAGTAGTAGTAAAGGATTACAATTAAAAAAAGTTTAGGGACAAATTTCTTGTCATCACCATGGATATTCCTATTGAAGCATAATGTTTCTATTAATTTTTGTTTATCACATATCAAAATTAGTTTTTGCATAATTAGTTTGTTCTAGTTTTAGAGGTTTCCTGGAGAGTTGAAATCTTATTATACTAACTGAAAACTTTAATAAAACAAATATTTTACTCAAAAACATTATTAGATTACAACTTTTATTCTAACAAAAATTTATATTTTACTACCGTAGGTAAGTAGACGGAATGGGGAGGTGTAATTTTAAAGATAATATAATTTTAAAACGGAAATTAATTTTTTCGTTATAATCTTTGGCAGTTTTAATATTCCCCAGTTTTGATAATAATTAAGATTTAACAGCGTTGGCCATGAATATTTATTTATGACTAAATATTTTTACAATGTACATTAAACCTAAAACATCTAAGTAATATGATAATGAAAAATTATTATTTTTATTTCGGCTAGAAACGGCCGCTAATAACCCGTTAGAAAATATTTAAACTAAGTTCAAATTTTACCAAAAATGACAAATTAAAAAACAACAATTTTTGGCATAACTAATTTAAGACTTTATTTTTCATAATAATTTGGAATTTTCCAAAAAAGTGAAGCAATTGATAGTACTTTTATACTTAAAAATTTAAATATTTTTGGACTATTCACCAAAGAGTATGGCTATTTTTCAATCAAATTTTTTTTCATTATATTTTTTAATATACTGTTATTTACACGCTTTTTATATGAAATACATAGGTCAAACTTTTAGCAAACATCGGGAGCTATTTTGGGGAAACAAGAAAGCTTCTTTTTAAAAGCTTCAGTATTGAACTACGACAAGATGATGTGGCGTCAGATGCCAGCCAGGACATCCTATTACGTTTCGTTCAATTACGGCAAACTACTATTACAACGCACTTTCCGAAATATAATTCCACAATGACCAATAATAATTAACTTATAATTAATAATTGTAAAAATAGTAAGTAGCAAGATTAAAAAGTACATAATATCCTATATAGTTGTTTTTTTTGGTTGTGGGGGTAGAAATTTTTTTTTTAGTATAAAATAAAAAAAAAAGAAAACTATCTTTTTTTTATGAAAAAATGGATTTAAAAAAATATATATCACATTATTATTTATTATAAAAATATCTGGTCAATGCTAATTTCATTTATATGTGTTGTTTTTTTATTATGTTGAATTTTTTTTTACAATGTTTCACTTATCATTTTTTAAAGCTCGGATTTTTTTTAAATTTAAAATTTCTTTTTTATGTCACACATGAAGTCAGTCGGTAAAAAATAGTTATCGACTACAGTTTTACATATAATTGCATTTTGTTTACCAAAAAATACAATTGTGTGTTTTATGACTAGGATTAAAACTAGGATTATGTTTGTTACACAAGAAGTCTTAAGTTATCTTAAAATTACAAAAAAACAAGCAACTTCCGACGACAACTTACAAGCAAACAGCTCAAAACTAAGACTAGATATATTTTAATAATAAAAAGAGGAAAAATATGCAACTATATAATTCTCAAGCAAAATTCAGTACCTTTATTGTTCTACAATCTAATTAGGGTGTGTTTTACCTGGAGTCTTTTTGCTCTAATCGGGGTGTTTCGGTTTTGGAGCCATTTACGCCCCACACGTCAAAAAATGTTCTAATTAAAGCACTAGGGCGTGTTAAATTCGCGGGAACTAATTATTTTGTCTAAAAAAGTATGCAATTAACTATTTTTGTTTCTATTTTTATGTCATATATTTTTGCTGAGACTAGCAGCAATGCTCAACTTACTACTAAAAATGAAAAAAAAATGTTACACGTTTAAAGGAGCACTGTCACAAATCAAATTCCTATAACGCCCGAACCGGACTGCTCCTTTAATACCAAACCTACCTAACTCAACTTTGGTATTTAGAGTGCTCCACTACAAGGCTACAACATTTTTAAATTTCAGCTGAATCGGTTCAGTATTAAAGGGCAGTCCGGTTCGGGCGTTATAGGAATTTGATTTGTGACAGTGCTCCTTTAATAGGCCTTTAACAGATCACACTTCAGACCCTTTTATGGTCCGTTTAACCTAACAGTATGTAGATAAGGTCAAGGTGAGTTCATTATCCCATTTTTTGCTCCTCGCACAAGTAACAGTCTGGTGTCAGGTTTGAATTAAAGATTTATTAAATCAAAGACTGCAACAACAAAGTATTCAATCAGCAGTCAATCCGTAGTTTTTTGACTCGCGAAAGGTTAACCCAATAAAGATCTTTTTCATAAGGCACGTTAAATGTGACTGGAGGGCTGAGGGCTGGAAAGGCGTGGGTAATTGGCTTTTGAATCTCGAAGGATGATGGTTGCTAATGGAATCTTAGACTCCCTATTCTTTACCAAGTTCTTTGCTGTGGCCGTGGAAAATAACCTAAAGGTTCTATTTAATTCCTCGATATATTGCTCACATTTTAAAAAATAAAATTTCCCATTCCGAACCTAATTAACTTTTTTCATTGCTATATGTATTTGAAAGTTGATATCAATAATTAAATTAATATAAATCAGTTTTATTTTGTCATTAGCTTAGCGATGAAACTGCCAAAACCTAAAAGGTGATTAGTTGGAAAATAAAAAGCAGAGATTCAACTTTTACGGTGCCGAGACTGAACAAGACGTAGATTCGGCTATTAAACCCGTTTAGCTCTGGAAATGGAAAGCAAGCCCGTATCACAAGCTAATAAATGAAACACGACACGACGTACGAAATATATAGTATCTTAATACTCACGGGAATTTGTACTTGATTTTTATTGGATAATTTCCACCAAATAAATGATCCGTTAGGTGACTGATATATACCGAAAAATTTTTCCTAATTATTGTAAATTTTAAAGAATTGGTTTTATAGCCAAATTTATTACAAATTGTAACTGAACCCAAATGCCGGTAACGTTAAACAAAAAAAAAAGTTTTTTCCCAAAACACCAATTTTTTGAAAGTGTCGTACCGAGTCAAATTTTTATTGACGCGTCGCAGTTAAACCGCTAATCATGTATTTATATCCGACACCCAACACCATATTTACTACAATTATGCAAATGATGATGTGCGGTGTTGTAGTACGGGTGTAATTAGTACTAAAGCTAAGGCCAAAGTGCTTTAGTACAAAAGGGCTTTATAGACTTAGTACTAAAGCTAAGGCGCGGCTAAACTGAAATTAGCTGGCAAAAGCTCGGCAAAAGTTATAGGCCCGGCAACACGTTAGCTTTTGCCAAAAAAATGACAAATCACCAAAAAATCATATGTGTTCTCACGAATTTCACCAAGCAAAAAACATAAATATTTAATGAGATTTATATCAATGAAAAGCGGAGGTAGGGTGGGGTCCACCCTTCCATTTAAAATTTTGGACTCCCCCAATCCTAGATAAAAATCAAGTCCCCCTTAGAAAGTTTTCAAATTTTTAACCTAACTCTCCTTAAAAATTTTAAATCTGACACCTCAAAAGTGTTTTGTTTTCAGACCCACCCTGACCCTCTTCTAGATTTCAAATTTTTGCATCCCGTGTGTACCCCCCTGGAAAGCCAGTGAGTACGGAACGACCCCCTAGAACCTCCCTAGCAGAATTCCAGATGTTTTTTATACCCCGGGTAACCGACCACCCCAACCCTCCCCCTTTAGCTCCCAAAACTATGCTCATTTGCAGTTGAATATGTTACTTTTACTTTAGAAGTAACATAAATGAGTTATTTGAAGAATAATGCTAATTAAAAAGATTAAAACAACTTTTGGTTTTAAGGTGCTGTGAATATGGGGTCTTACTTTTTGTGTTTCTTATTTTTGTTTAAGCATTAGAAAAAACGGATTTTTTTTTGTTTTTTCAAAAACACAAGCAAAAATATATAATATATTAATGTTGTATATTTTGGTAAAAATGGCCCATCTCAGTCATATGGCTGGCGAATAATTTCCCTGTGTTTTTCGCTCTTTTTTGGTGAAAAAAAGGTTGTACAATATAAAGATGTCCATATTGATCTTTTTAAAAAAACATGATGTTCCGGATTCCGGACTAATAAATCCTACCAAAAGTTTACAAGCCAATTCAGAGACAAAAAGTTCGTTAAATTCAAAAATCTATAGGACACTTTCTTTGGTGAAAATGCGTTGTCCAATATTAAGATGCCCATGTATTTTTTGAAAATTCAACCCCATTACGACATTCTCTCAATTATAAGCTTTCCAATGATGTCTCACTTAGCTTACTATTTATTGTGGTTACGGAGAAAGGAGAAGATGGTTAATCACTTCTTTAATAAAAAAAGTGTTGTCCAGTATACAGATGTCCATTTTTGAACGTTTTAAAAAGTATTATATTCTGCCTCTCTATTAACCAATAAGTCCTGCCAATAAGTTTTAATCAATTTCAGAGACAAAAATTTTTTAAGCTTCAAAATCCATAGGGACCCCCCTTTCTTTGGTGAAAATGCGTTGTCAAGTATTAGGATATCTATGTATTTTTTTTTGAAAATTCAATCACTTTATGACATTGTGGCGGATAGCGTTGAGCAGTTTAGGGTAAATTAAATTAACAATATTAATTCATTCTTAAGTGGCCACTACACTCGCGTTCAATCACGTTTTTCATTCAATTTAAACATTTTTAAAATATATTAATGTACGCGCTGTAATCAAATTACAGTAGCCCGCGCCTTTCGCCGCGCGTGTCAAAACAGTCGTTTATAGCAGCATGTGCGCTCCACGCGGTGCGTGGGCCCAGTGGGTTCCGTAATTATTGTTTGCGCTTTTATCCTGAAGATCAGTTGTACCGCTCAATTAGGAACCCTTGTTGGCAGAACCAGCTTAGGTATTTATAGTTTTATTACCTTATTTATATTTGACGATACCCCATTTGAGATGCCAACCGCTATAGTTGGTTTCGGCCAACTTAGGTAAGAACTGTGTGTTAAGTGGGGAGTTCACAGAGGCTGTCTGTGAATTCTCCTTTGAGATTAAGGCAAAATTCTCGAAGTGTCTTGGTGGAGTGGCTACGAATTGGGTACAGGTATTTAGTAAAGAATTTTGCACGTAGCCTACCAACACATTTGGTAGTTTGTTTTTTAAATTAAGTTAAAAGGTTACATAAACCCTCGGTGGTGTGTCGTCAAGGACACCCACCGTTTTCGTAAAAATATCGTTGTTTTTTCAATCGGGTAAATTTCTATAAAATTAAGTATTCAAATATAATTCAAACCAAAGCCTCTAACTAAATTAGAAAAATAGTGATTTATTCAATTTTCTTTAAATTTATTCTTTTGTTTTTAATTGCTAAAAACGTGTTTTTAATTGGCTAAAAAACAATAGCCTTAGCGTTCCAAAAACGTCTTAAACAAAGTCTTTTTTGTCAAAAACAAATAACTCAATTTGCTCAATGTGCATAATAATTGCCCTGCTCTTTTGCTCGCCGCAACGCGGTCTGTTACTCCCGTAAATCATTCGTAAATAAACTCTTGTGTAAACTGTTGTGTAACCTTTTTATCTTCGCAAGTAATCAAACTGCCAACGCAGTATCTAATCCACAAAACACGTAAACTAGGCACTCACTGCGTACAAACAAACTGAGCTTATAATTATAATTAAAAACCTTCAGTATAGAATCCCACACGACACATTGGAACCACGGAACCCAGTCCTTATTCCAAACCCTCACTTTTCCCCTTAACGAGACGTTAAAATTGTACCAATAATTTTAATGTTTTATTGAAAACTAATTCCCACGACGAGATTCACCCTGGTATTTATGCTGTTCTTTTCCCAGTTCGGTAGCTTCATATTTTTCAAGCACACCGTGGCTGAGGTCTTGAAGTAACTTTTTGAAGGACTTGAGCAAAGCTCGGGTTTGCAATCACTATTCATTTTCAACCCTGTTACTTCAAGGTTTCACCAATTAAATTACTTTGGTGAAGCTACCAAGCCCAACAAACTAATCGTGCATTACAACAATTTGCTGCAACTTTTTGCAGAAGTCTGACACCATCAGACTTCTCAAATTAAGCTTCCAAAATCGTACTGGTATTTTTAATGTTTCATACCAGTCCCTTACCCACCGCTTGCTAAGCCAACGCTAACCTTTACTTTTCTTCCAATATTTGGGAGATTCGTTCAAAATTTTAGCCCTAACTTTTTGAAGGAGCGAGACCATATTGCTCTTATTTTTCTGCCCCAACACGGTAATGTTTCACCGTATTAATTAATGTAAAACGGTATTTTCCTAAATTGGGTATGGTCCTCGCTTAACATTTGGCAGCATATCGGATCTCGTCTACTTTGTGGAAAATATTTGAAAAGGAATTCGTGAAGAATTCCTACCTTTCTTCCGACTCCCCTACCGTAACCCCTTCCGTGTACCGACTTGACCCCCCGGTCAAGAGGCTGTGTCGTGTGCTTCCTCACTACCTAAGATTAAACACTAAGGCCAAATCGTGCAAACTTCTTTATTGTGTAATAAGCGGCTGAGCCGAATTAAAAGGAAAGCACAGCATAGAGCCTTATAATAAGTGCGATAAGTAATCCGTGTGTACCGGGCCGCAAGATCATCAATTTACTGGCTTGACCCTTGTGCGCCCGCTACAACATTCTCTCAACTGTAAGCTTTTCAACGACATCTCACTCTTTTTTGTGGTTAGGGAGGAGGGTCAATCCCTTTTTTAATGAAAAAGTGTTGTCCAGTATAAAGATGTCCATATCATCATTTCAAAAATGTATTATATTCTGGCTAATAGCTTAATAGCTCCATTAGCTAATAAATCTTACCAATAAGTTTAGCCAATTCAGATATAAAAATTTTTTAAGTTCCAAAATTCATAGGGTTCTCCCTTTGGTGAAAATGCGTCGTCCAGTATAATGATGTCCATGTAAAAATGTTTGAAAATTCAACGCTTTTACGACATTTTTCAGGGTTTAAGCTTTCGAAATTATACCTCATTCACCTTAATCCATTGGGTGGTTGGGGAAAAATTAGGGAACACACACACCACACACATAATAAACAGACACGCACACATTACGTTGAGTTTTTAAAAGCCTAATATTAAAGCAATCTCATTTTCATTATTTTATATGGGCATTTTGTGAAGTTTATTATGCAATAAGCGTGTTTTTTTAATAAAAAATGTTGATTAAATTTTTGTTGATTTAGATATTCATTCCAGAAAAAAACATATTCTTGATAGTTAACCATATTGATGACTATATACATTTAAAGTTAAAAGTGCAATACAGTACAAAAGCATTTTTAAAACTGTAAAATTAACCCTAAAAATTATTTTTTATTAAAAATAAAACTGAAATCCGATGCAACTAACGTTAAATACGTCTTTAATGTTGAGTTTTTTACTGTGAATATCACAGTGCAATGCTAAGAATTACCTTAAAAAAGGGATAATTTTTAAAATTTACAAACATGTCCATATTTGTTCGGTTTGGCGAAAGCAAGGCTAAAGTGTTTTAGTACTAAGCCTTTTTATTTTATTTATTTTTTATTTATTTTGTCAAATGACAGGAATATACAGAAGCAAGTAAATAACTTTTTTTGGGCTTAGTACTAAAGCTAAGGCTAAATGATTTTTAGACCTTTAGTTTAAATGCTAAAGCGCGGCTAAAATGAAATTTCCCGGCAATGCACACCCGTATGTTGTAGTAATTACCGTGCTAGCGATGCCGCATATACTTACATGTTAAATGAAAAGTACGTTTTAACTAAAAGTGAAAAGTAAGTACGGTTTAACTCCGATGTGTTTTTATTTTTTAATCAAAATATTCTTCTTTTGTTTTTCTCTTGTCACGTTTCATCAATTTAAAAAATCTTGGGTTTTTTTAATGTATTGTCTGTATCTGTATTTATTTGGTTAAAACTTACAACATGGCCTAAAATAGAAGCTAAAAGTTTTTTCATATGGTTTATGTGACATATACCGCGTATGTGTTCCTTCCGTGAAAACTCAAAGTACAAGCGTTAATAAAAGGCGATTATCTTTCCCCTTTCACTGTCCGGCCTATGGTGTAATGGATTGCACGCCAGAGGTTACGGTTTCAATTCCTGTATTGGCCAAATTTTTCAATAAATTTGGTTGTCTAAATTTTTTAGCGTCTGGTTATTTTCGCTTCTACTTTGGGTCGTCACATATTTGATGGCCGATACACACATACGGGTATCTATACCAGTGTACCCCCCGTTCTACGGAAGATAGACGGGCTTGTTGGGGCTGGTGGAGGTGTGCGGATTGAATCGAAGAGCAGCTCTTCTCTTGGTGGGAAGGTGCGACACATACCGCGTATGTGTCTCTTCCGTGAAAACTCAAAGTAAAAGCGTTAATAAAAGGCGATTATCTTTTCCCTTTCATCGTCAGGACTATGGTGTATTGGATAGCACGCCAGAGTCGACTTTAAAGGTTACGGGTTCAATTTCTGTATCGGCCAAATTTTTCAAGAAATTTGGCTGTCTAAATTATTCACCGTCTGGTTATTTTCGCTTCTACTTTTGGTCGTCACATTTATCAAAGAAAATTTGCGCATCATATGTTTTCTCAAGTACAAGAAACTTCAAGAACCTTCATTTGCTGGCAATTTCTTTGTGTCAATCAGTTAAAAAATAATTCAGTAAAATATATTTTGAGGGGCAGGGTCAGATATTCATAACAAATTATCAAAATAAAAACAAATTTTTTGACTCTTTCAAAAAATGTTTAGAAAATTCTAATACAACTTAAAGAAAAATTTTAAGGCAAAAATATTTATCCGCTTAAACTAAAGTATATTTTCGAGTGAATAAGACGCGATTTTCAATGCACTGACTTTTGGTAAAAGTCAAAGATAGCACTAAAAACTCCTGAAGTCAACAATCCAAAAAAACTACTAGAAACTGTATAAGAATTTGGGTTATTGGAGCCGAGGGAGGAAACTTAGAGTTGAACATTGGTAACTGAAAGCTGAATATTTGAAACCACCAGAACCTAGTGCTAAGCCTAAGCCTAAACGAAAAATAACCTCAAACTATTTTTTACTTTCAAGGGCAACTGCTCATTTTTACGGCTTCAAAGTCCCAAAAATTTCTGACGGCTTAAAATTTTCGGTTTTGTGCTTAAATAAACTTAGAATCGCTAATCCAAGGGGTGGTGCTCTCTCCGCTCTAAATGGCCAGAGCCTGGTTGCATAAAAGTTTTAAAGAAAAGTTTTTTCTTAAGGCTTTAGTTAAGAACAGTTGAAAAGCATAATCTCCTTAATTAGATTGCATAAAATATTTTAAACTAATGGTTTTTTTTAAGTTTTTCCTAAAAATCCAAGGTAGTCCGAGAGGTACCTTAGCAAATAAGGAAAATAATTTTAATAGAGCTGGGTGGTCATCCAGATGATTATAACATGTGTATATAACTTATAATTTTAACCAAAATTATGTAACTAATAGCAATAAGGCTTTTACGCACCTATGTATTTATGCATTTGATTCCAAAATAAAACAATAAATGTTTTCATTCAGTGGTTAGAATATCTCCAGTGGTTCAGGAGATATGACCCTGGCATTTTTCGACAATTCTGTACGTGAAAAATTGCTAGATGGATATTAAAATTTAATTTACAAAATATGCACTCAAAGAAAGCTGTCACTTTCTACTTTAATTTGATACCTTGATCGTTAAGATTGGTGCTGTTTTTGTCGAGATATTGCGTTTCTCGAACAAAAAGCCCACAATTTTTTGCTAAAAATGCAAAGTAACGGCAAAAAAGGTTGGGCAAACTTAATTAAATCACTGCCGTCGTTTTATTTTTTTAGCAAAAAAATCCTTGATTTTTTGTACGGGAAACGCCATATCTCGATAAATACTGCACCAATCTTAACGAATTAATATAGAAAATAGCCGCTTACTTTAAGTGCATATTTTGTAATTTATTTTAATACCCATTGAGCAATCTTTCAAGCACAGAATTGTCGAAAAACGCCATTTTTGTAGGGTCATAATTATCTCCTGAACCACTGGAGATATTTTGATGACAAAATTTTTGTGTGCTATTGGGGGCAGGGATAAGGTTTTCACACAAAATAATTAAACTCGAAGACAAAAAGTTTGACTCTGTACTGCACCTTTAGAAAAAACTTAACCTTTTGGTATTCATTCCGCTGCAAATCTGCAGAAAGGATTCAGCGTCAGTGCTGCTCAGAGTTAAACGCCGCGTCCCGACGGCAACTGACACGGAGTATAACACTAAGCAGCACTGAAGCAAAAGGCCTGCGGATTTGCAGTGCTTTTTGGACGAAAAAATCCTGAAGGGTTATACAAGGAAGACTACTGTATTTAAAGGAAAACTTAAGGGATTTTTTTTATTTTATTAAGTGATATTTATGCAACCTTACTAAGTGATATTTATTCCCCAGAGCTTCGGAGCATGTTAGAAGGTATGTAGGAACCTCAGTAATATATGTATATTACATTATAGCTAATATGTGCAATTTTTATTCCTAGGAAGTTTGGAAAGTTTGCATGTTTAAAATAAAACTCACAAAATATCTACAGGAAATAATGATTTCAAAATTACGTGCAGTATAAAATCTATACTGAATTTGTGTTAGAAATATTTAAACAAAATCAAAATGCTGCTGAAGCCAATGAGCGTGTTTATGGCTAAGTCCCATAAAAAAATCAAAAATAATTAAAAAAAAACTGCATTATGTCAAAAAAGTATTTTTTTAAATTATGCAAACAAACACGAAAACATTATAAATCCGTCAAATACTGACTGTGAAGTCAGCATAGCATACTCATTTAAAACTTTTATATGGTATTCGGTTTTAGTTTTCATGCATTTCTAAAAGTATATCAGAGGTTCGATGTGCATTTTAAAAGCTTGCAATTTTAGCTTTGTGCCGAAGTGCTACCAAATTCATGAGATTTTACGAGTTCAACTTTATTGCCACAATTTTCTTAATCCTTGTAAGATAACATTATACTTATTTTACGTACATAATTAAAGAATTTATGCTTTAAGCACAAAACAGTCGTTTTTTTAGGTTTATGTCATGGCAATGTTTTTGTAAGAGACTCTGAGCTTGGAAATTTGAGCTAAAAATTTAATAACTAAAACTTGATAAAAGCTTGAAATCACTAAAACAAAACTTTACTCCAAAAATATTTTATTTTAGGTCAGCGGAAACAAAAGGCAATTTTTATTTTAAACTTAAGGTTTCAAAACTTAAACTTAAAAATGGCGAAAGACCATATTTACACGTATCATACTTACAGCTTCAAAGCCCTGTACTTTTGATATAATGAAATTAAAAAAAACAATAGCCATCTTTAAGTTAATAGCCAATTTTTAATATTTTCACAACCATTAAAAATATCAAATAAAACTAATTGTTATCAGTAAGTTTTAAGCTTCATTAAACTCTTAGTACTAAAAACAGTTGGTAAAATAACGCAATTTCAGTTTTTAACCGTTTAATAAAATTAAAATATTGACGGGTACAACTTGGCCGCACCATAATGTTTTTTGATTCTGCAATATAATAAATTCACGAATTTTTTCTATAAATGTTGAGTCTCATGTTTATGCAATTTAAAAGCAATTTCCATGTCTATATTTTGTTTATTCAGCATTTTTTCCAACTTTTTAAAGATTTATAATTTTTTAAGGAAATACATTTTTGGTTTTATTGAAATTTACCAGTAAATTGAAACCACTTATGTAATAACGAACTGAAAAAAAACTATGAACAGATATAAAAAGAGCAGGGTTGGTTTTTTTATTTTTGGTTTTTTTATATTAATTTTTTAGTTTGTAAAAAAATATCACATCGTACCCGCTTACATTTTTTATTAACACTAAATATTTTAAGACTAAATATAAAAAATATTATTAAACAAAATTTAAACAATATACTATAAAATAACAATAATAAACTAAAAGAATGATATAAAATAAAAAGACAAATAGGAAATCTAACACCCAAAGGTAACATTTTCCTGAGATTAAGAATCTTTCCACGTAAATTACCGTTCACAAGTGAATGTATAACAGTTCCTCAGGAGAAAGCACGGGGATTGTTACGTTTAGCCGGAAATTTTTAAGTAGTTCGATTTTGTTTTATGACGGGTTTTGAGTAAAATTATTGCGAAAAGACTTTGCTGATGAGGTTCTAACTTTTTCTAATGTTAACTATCTCCGCACAAACAAAAGAAAGAAAGCTTAAGTTTATAGATATTTTTGTGCAGAATTTTATTAAATAACCAGTAATATAGCCTTCAATTTAAAAATTTTGGGTTTTTTTTAATAACTCGCCTTTTTTTCCCAATGATCAATTGAAACAATATTTCGTTTTTTGTTAATTTAAAATAAAATGGTCGATCTATAATCACTGTTATAACCATCAATTTCAAAATGCAGACTTTTTGTCATGATGATCAATTGAATAATAGATTTTTTTAATTCGAAATAGCTAGCGCTAGCTAGTATTTTAAAAAGTATTGATTTTGGATTATTTTAAGTAAAAGTAAAAGTAATTTGAAAAAATTAAATTTAAGTAAAGTAAGAGTAAAAGTATAATAAAACTAATTTTTAACCGGAGCAAAACACCGGTTTTTGGAGCTCCAGAGCTCCGTTCTAAAGTTTTTTGCTAATTTTATGTATAAATTATCATTTTAATAAATTTTTTTGGTCAAAATAAATGGTTTTAGCGTGTTAGCGGCTTAAAAAATTGTCTTTTGCCATTTACTTTACAACAAGCCCATAGAAAATCTACCCATTGAAATTATTTAAATTTTACTTAAATTAATTTAAGTATTTGCAATGGAAAATCCGAGTAAGAGTAAAAGTAAAAGTATTTGAAATTTTAAAAGTCGAGTAAGAGTAAGAGTAAAAGTAAAAGTAATTGAAATTTCAAAAGTCGAGTAAAAGTAAAAGTAAAAGTAATCCAAAATCCATTACTTTTATTACTTTAAGTAAAAGTAAAAGTAACTTTTTACAACACTAGCGCTCGCCTTATTTTTGTTTAGGTTCCTGATTTCGAACACAATTTTCAGTTTATTTTATGTAAAAATACATGTATTAGCATAAAACCATAAATATGAGTTAAGGCTGGTTTATACTTATGACAAAACGTCCTTTGGACAAAGTCCAAAGGACAAAAGTTCTTTGGACTTTGTCCAAAGGACAAATACAGCGTAAAAACGTGTCCCAAGGACAAAATCCAAAGGACCACGTGTTCATACTTTTTGTCCTTTGGACTTTTCCCTTTGGATTTTGTCCTTTGGACTTTGTCCCAAGGACAAATTCTAAGTAGCGTTCATACTTCGTCCAAAGGAAAGAGTTCAAAGGACGTTTTGGCTTGTCCAAAGGACGTTTTGGCTTTTTTAAAATTGTGCTTTGGACTTTGTCCAAAGGACGTTTTGTCATAAGTATGAACCAGCCTTTAGACGCAGATTATTAGTTCCGCAGAGTTTGGCAAGAACTCACCGCACCTGCTGTTACTCTATACTGAGTTTTAATGTTCTATTATAAACAATCTAAGTGTTCTGTAGTTTATATTTCTGATAGCATGTCATTTTAATTGTCTTAATTGTAGTTTGTTCCACTACAATTAAATTTTTTTATAAGTTTATTACAAAAATGTATTATACAGTGATTTGGGGAACTGGAAACCTGAGTAAAAAATGGTCTTGTTAAGGCTGGTTCATACTTATGACAAAACTTTCTTTGGACAAAGTCCAAAGAACAATTTTTGAAAAGCCAAAACGGCCTTTCATCTTTTTCCTTTGAACGAAGTAAGAATGCTACTTGAAATTTGTCGTTTGTACAAAGTCCAATGAACAAAGTCCAAAGGGAAGAGTTCAAAGGACAAAGTCCCAAAAACGTTTTGACGCTGTGTTTTTCCTTTGCACAAAGTATTGTTCTTTGGACTTTGTCCAAAGGACGTTTTGTCATAAGTATGAACCAGCCTTAACTCAGCCTTTTAACGGCATGTGTGTTATGATATGGCATGTTTATGCCATATAAATTAGTACAAAAATTTAATGCAATTTTATTATATACTGATTTCGTGAATTTAGAGCCAAAAAAACTTGGAGCTGGAACTTGCAGCCAAAAATAAAAGAATCAAGGCCTCAGTTTGAAATTTAAACCGAAAATAAAAATCACTAAAGCATATGCCTAATCCAAAGCACCTAAAGAAAGCTTGTAACTATAAAGTGTAAAAAGTGTAAAAAGTATAAAGTGTAGAAAGTGTAAAACCTATACCTAAATTTAAGTCTAAGTCTCTGCTCAAGCCTAAATCTTTGCCTAACCCTTAGTGTCTGCCTAGGCGCTATAATTTTTGTTTAGGGCTCCAAGTTTCATACTTTTTGCGGATCACAGCTACCAAAATTTTCGAATAGTTTTAAAAACCCAGTATCTTAAATACAGTGGGAAAAAATTATTTATGTTTCTATTTCAACTCCCAAATAGACAATTTACACGTTTTAGTCCTTTACGATCTTTATATCAGAAGCAAACGTTTGAAACTCGGAAATTGGAGTGTCAGTGCTGTTCATTGTTAAACTGCTGCTCCTGTCGGACCTATATATATATACTGAGCACAAAGACGCGATATACACTCCGCGTCTGAGCAGTGATAACAATCGCAAAGGGTTAATAATGAATCATTGACTTGAGAACGGTCATTGGCACAGAGGAATTAGATAAGATAAGATAAGATAATTCTCAGTGTATTCCTTAATTAAATATTTTATTTATTTTTTTGATTTTTTAAGTAAACAAAAACTTATAAAATTCTTAAAGCAAAATTTTTGATAAAAAAATTATTAAGGGTAAAGTCAGGTAAAACTTATGTTAGATTCATTAGGATTTGGCATTAAAATTCGCTAATGTATTTAGTTTTCTTTATAATCTTGACCTTTTGAGATGTATAAGTATAACACTCTTTTCTATCTAGGGCATGGACTACACAAATTTTAAAAGGAAGTGATCAAGGTAGCAAAAAAACTTTTTTTTTTGAAGGAAATGTAGTTCAGAAATTTCATTTAGTTCCAGAAACAAATACGAAAACACTAATTTATGAACCCCATCTTTTACGAAAAATTTTCATAATCATTCCCACACATTAATAAAACGATATTTTTTACGTAACATTTTTTTAATACTTTTTTGTTTTTGTCATTTTTTAGAATTGTTTGAATAAAGCAAAAAACAACGGTAAAACATTAATAATATTTTAATTTTTTTCTAACTTACATTATAATTATCTCAAATATGACAAAACAGAATGGTTAATTGTGTAAATTATTTAAGCTACACTCATACATGAGCATAGAGGAGGTAGGGTGGGGTCCACTTCCCCCTAATCTCGAAATTTCGGATCTCCACCTAGAAATAAGTCTAGGCCACCCCTCCCCCCAAAAATTCCTAAGTGTTGACACCCTACTTCTTTCTGGAATTCTAAATCGACCCCATCCCCCCCTTTCGAGCCAAATTTCGGGTATGAATTTAGGTCAAAACGTACTATCACAAACAAGAATTTGTAATAAAAAACCGTAGTTTTGCACTTTTTTATACATAAATAGCCTATTTTGGTATATAAAATTCTATATTAGTGCTAAAAATTTAAATAAATGGTTTAATGAGACTTTGTTTGGAAACCGGATTCCCTCTGACCCCCATCTGGATTCCAAACCAGTCTAGTCCGGGGTCGACCCCCCTAAAAACCTAGGGAATAGAACCCCTCTGGACCCCTTCCTAGTTTTCAAAGCGCCATTTACTCGGGGTATCCCTAGCTTGCCGGTCCATGCTCTTGTATGGCTACACTGCGGTTTTCTATAAAAGTCAAGATTAAAAAATCAGTAAAAAGCCGTAAAAAAGCCATGATCATGAGAGTAGGCGATGTTAAACTAAAATTAAAACTAGAACAAAAAGTCCTCATAAAAAACTAATGTCTTTTTTGAACATAAAGGAAATTAAAATCCACGGCTCGTATTTAGTTTGTGTTGTTTTTAATTTTTGATTAAGGAATATATTTTCAATTAAATATATGTGAAAAAAATTAAAATAATAGCAAAAAATATCGAATTTTTAAAAACAAAAACCATTAACAAAACCAAAAAAAATTATCATTATTATGTCTGCTGCATGTTGTAAAACATAGAAACATATGTGTATACCAAAAAAAAACTTAAATAGACACTGTTTTAGGCTTGAATTTCGACACGAAGTAAAAAGATTTAGGGTCGATGGAGCCGAAAAAACTTGGAGCTGAAACTTGAAGCTACAAATAGCCGTACGTTGAGAACAATGAAAATCGCTAAAACGTTTAACTAAGCTTTACGGAGCTTAAGTATAAGCCCAAGTAATTTTTTCTTAAAGGCTCCAAGTTCCTCTTGGTCGTAGCTCCAAGTTTCCCAAAATTTCCGATGGCGCCTAGTTACCTGCTTGCGGCTCTAAAGACTCCGTATCAGAAGAAATACCTACTTGTCAAAAATTACTTTTTTTTATTTATTATATATACAACTTTTTTTAATGATTATGCGGCTTTTTACAAGAAACAATAAAATCATTAAAAATGATTTAATGTATCATTCGTACTTTTTTTATTCTGAAACTGCCAGAGCACTACTGTCTTACTGTATTAACTATAATTTCAATCAAACATTAAATAGACTATAAACACAATCTTAACCGTCACAACTATAACTACATACAATCAACTGTTGAGTGATGAAGATGTTTTAAAACTCGTATACAACGATTGAAAAAATACACTTGATAAAAACTTTTTTATCTCGTCAACAAACACTGAAATAAAATTAAAATTAATATCATATGAAACTTTTTTTTAAAAATATTTTATAAAATTATTATGATAAAACAACTCTTTTTTTCTGTGCACATAATATTCGCAGTAGTGTTGTAAAAAGTATTGATTTTGGATTACTTTAAGTAAAAGTAATTTGAAAAATTTTAATTTAAGTAAAGCAAGAGTAAAAGTAATTTGTAATTTTTTAATTTAAGTAAAGTAAAAGTAATGGTCAAAATTTTATTTAAGTAAAGTAAAAGTAAAAGTAAGACCTATTTTTTTAAGTAAAAATAAGAGTAAAAGTATAATAAAAGTAATTTTGGAACGGAGCAAAACACCGGTTTTTGGAGCTCCAGAGCTCCGTTTTAAAGTTTTTAGCTAATTTTATGTATAAATTATCATTTTAATAAGTTTTTTAGTCAAAATAAATGGTTTTAGCGTGTTAGCGGCTTAAAAAATTATCTTTTGCTATTCACTTTACAACAAGCCCATAGGGAATCTACCCCTTGAAATTACTTAAATTTTACTTAAATTAATTTAAGTATTTGCAGAGGAAAATCCGAGTAAGAGTAAAAGTAAAAGTATTTGAAATTTCAAAAGTCAAGTAAGAGTAAAAATAAAAGTATTTGAAATTTCAAAAGTCGAGTAAAAGTAAAGGTAATCCGAAATCCGTTACTTTTATTACTTTAAGTAAAAGTAAAAGTAACTTTTTACAACACTAATTCGCAGACAATAGTTGCAAAAAATGTTTCTTCGAACAAAAAAGCACAAAAGTTTCAGTATTAGACTATAAAGGCTGGTTCACACCGGAGTGGTAGCTTAGAAGTGACGCCTTCACACGGCAGCAACAATGATGGTAAATTAATTTAAACAGGAGCCGAACGCGTCACTTGTCACTTGCCACTCTGGTGTGAGCCAAGCCCAACGTGACAAAGTTGCAATTTGAATTTATTTTCTAGCTAGATAATATGTTCTTTTACGTTTTAGTAGACAAATGGTACCAAAGTAAAATAAGCTTTCGTTTCTCGGAAAATTATGTATTGAGTATTTCAAACAAGCCTTAATGGACCATTTGTAACTAAGAACTGTTTACATCAAAACCAGTGTTACAGCCTAACCGACCTAAAGATTCAAGTTTGCATATGCACTTTTTTGTGCGGTTGCTTAAAGCAACCAGTTTCGTAAAATTGCGTTCGCAACTTTTGTAAAAATTTTCAAATAAAACAAACGTCCGCTTAATGATTTTCGTCTACTGTATGGAGATGAGAAGCCGAAGCATTAAAAACCTCTAAAGGCTAGTTCATACTTATGAAAAAATTCCTTTGAACAAAGTCCAAAGGACGTTTTGTCATAAGTAAGAACCAGCCTTAAGAGTTCCGGTAACGGGCCGCGTTAAAGCAAAAAAACTACGTATTTAAAGAAAAATTTCTAAATTTTAATCTAAAAAGAGTAAGGTTGCAATAGAAGGTTACTCTGACCTGAATCAATCGTTCTTTGAAGCTGAGCATAAGAATTAGGTTAAAACACATTATTTTTGGTTTTTTAAATTAGTTTGTAACCGACAATATACGTTCACCTGTTTTGCAAGTAAGCTTGTATGCTGAGCCTGGTTTATTCTTTGGACCATGTCCGACCCAGTCTATTTTTAATTTATTCACTAAATATAAATTTTTAAAAACCTACTAATGGATAAACTTGTTGTATTTTAAGCTAAGGGATGTTTGTAATAAAACTTATAAAAACTTTTTTAACATTTTTGATTAAAAAAGGGGTTCAAAAACTATTTTCGCCAAAATTTTAAACTCTATTCAAAATTCAAAACCTATTTAAAATTTGAACAGCCCTTTTAGTATAATTATTTAGCAATTTTTTTTCCAAATTATCGTTTTGCTTTAAATATAACCAGCTCTCAAAAAATTTATCTTAAAAATCCATGTTCCATAATGATTATTCAGCGATATTAAACTTGTTTGGAAAGCTCACCAGGTAAATGAAATTTTTAGCCAAAACAAGCAAACAAAGTCGAAAATTTTATAAATATCAGTGTTTATGAAGTTTCATTCAATTTGTTAAGATATATCCGTTGTTAAGATGTATATAAAATAAAAATACATTTTCGAAAATAATACTACGCTGATAAATAAAAATCTATTGATCTTACAACATTTTAATCTATTGTTTAAGCGTTAAATTTGTAAAATCAATAAAGATCAATATTAATATAAATAGTTCAAGTTTAAATTTTGAAGATTACAATGCAATTTTCAAATTCAGAAAATAAAATAATAACAAGTCTTTATATAACAAGTTTTATGTAAGTTTCGGCATATGACCCAATATTTTCAAAATAAAACAAAAGTTAAAAATTCATTTTAATTTTAAGATTGCTATATCACTTTTCACCAACAAATCAGACAATAAATCAGTACTTTCGAACTTATGATTCCAATATATTTATTTAATATAGCCATAAATAGCTAGTATAATTGTTAAAAACTGCGTATTCAAAGCTATTTCCTATTGGTTTCTATAGTAAAGACACTGAAATAGTAAATCATTCAACAGTATATTTGAAGAAATATGATTAATTTAGTCAGAACAGTCGATATTGATTTAAAAGCCATAATAACTCCATCTCAGATCTATAATCTTATATTTTTACTGTTAAAAAAATAAGTAAATCTACTTACCGCTATGGGATGCCGCCAACGCATGGTGATGAACATATTAAAAAACAAAAATTATTTTTCTGGTTTTGGCTTTTTGGCAAAAGTTTTTTATACAAATCATGCATTTAACAAATCAAAAATAAACAAATAAGTTAAATAATATTTTTAGTTGGGAAGCACAACAACAGTCCTAACGCACTCAAAATTTTCGGGTGAAAGTACCCAGGTTTATTAAATAAGTGTTTTATGCAGAACTTGTATAATTTTTTTTTGTAGAAATTGTATAAATTTTATGTGTTCCTAAATTTTAAAGTTTTTATGTGGTTAGTTTTAGAATTTTAGTTTCAAAACTCAGGACTAAAAATAACATTGTAATGTACTGATTTTCGTAATCGTGAGTTTTTTTTAAATGATTGGATACGTGATTTATTAAATTTTAAAATAAATTCTAAATGCTGTATTTACGTTTTTGGATGATAATATTATATTTGATTTTTATTAAATATAATGCATAAAAAATTTTTAAAAAAAGTTGTAAATATTAGAAATTTTCCCACCCTCAAATGTCATATTTTAAAGCTCCTGCCATATAAAATAGAAAGACATTCAAAAATGCGGAGTGCTAAAATTTTATTTAATCTGAACATATTTTAAAGTATTTTCATCGCATGATTCTAACTATTTTCATTATTTAATAAGTTTGCAGATATTTTAGTTAAAAAATTTGGAAAAGTGTTTTAAAGAATAATTTTTTAATAAGGACTTACTGTTTTTGCTTGATAGGGGCAAAGTAGCGTTCAGGGGCCAGCCAATTAAATGCATAGCAACTATGTGTTATGTGAGCACGTTGTTTAAAACTCTTAGGGCATGTTCATACTTTGTCCAAATTTTCCAAAAAACAAAAGTCCAAACGAAATTGTTCAAAAGACAAACACAACAGTCAAAATTCTTTTGAACTTTGTTCTTTGAACATTTTGGATTGTCTTTTGGATACTTTGTACTGTGTTTTTAATTGTCCAAAGGACGGTATTCCAAGCAGCGTTCATTTTTTGTCCAAAGGACGTTTTGATTGTCTTAAACACGAAACGCTTTTAAACTTCTAAACGTTTTTAGATAATTATACAATAGAAATATATCGTTTCATAAAAGTATCATTATCTTAAACTATTTTTAATTGAAACTAAACGAACAAAAAATTCAATTTCCGATGCTATTTGCAGTTGTTGTGCGAAAAACAGCAAGCAATAGAAAAAAAATAACAAAAAAAATAGCAGAAAAAATATAAAAAAAGAGAAAATTATTTTTAAAATGATAGTAGTACCTGTTTGTTTGTTTAAAAAAATAGCAAGTAATAGTAAAAAAAAAACAAAAAATAGCAGGAAAAATCCAAAGATAGTAAAAATTATTATAAAAATAATAGTATACCTGTTTGGTCCGTTGGTTCTTTGTTCTTTGAGCTTAACCATAAGTAGAGCGCAGGCTTTCGTATCGCGAGAATCTACACATCTGGAATAATTGTTTTTATAATTAGTTTCATTATTCTTTAGCTCTAAAGCTTCTCTGAATATTTTTGGAAAATAAGGTGCGTAGGATGATAGATTTTTTTGTCAAAAAAAATTAATATTTTTATAAAAAGCAAGATTTAAATTGTTGTCTTGATTAATGTGACGCACACCCATGACGGTGTAAGACTGTTTGTCGGATACAAAAATAAAGATATATGTACCTAAAAATTGATTTATTTTCGGCCAAGTTAACTTTTTTGGCCCACAGTCATACTTACAGTCGTCACATCAAGTTGAACTTGTCTAATCAAGCCTCAAATTTTGCCCATTTTGACAAAAGATTTTTAACGCATCAAAAATTTACAACACAAAAACATTCCCGAAACACAATTTAAATTAAAAAAATACCTTCTTCTAAAAGTTTGAGGACTTTCCGTCGCAGCATCTAGTTCGTCTGCGATGATGGGACTTCTACAAAATATGACGGGGCTTTTGGACTGCGGAGATGGACTTTTAGGATGATTGCTGGAGGTAGGGCTCCTGAGGTGCGAAGATCTTCTTGTAACACCAATGCCTACAATTAAACAAAACTATTAAAATGATACAATATAAGTCACAGATTAATCAATCGAAAACCATCAATGTTCGGAGGAGTTAATTATACCAACTAGTCATGTTTTCTGCCTTTTAAGTTTTTTCCAAGCAAATTTTGCTGCATCATATCCCCATACTTATGTAGAAAAAGCATTACTTTTTTTCTTACCAAGGTAACTTAAACTACATTCAAGGTAGTTTAAGTTGCCTTGGTCCTTGGTCGTCTTATACCTGTTACAAAAATTCCCATGGCTCCAAGTTCCCTGCCTGTAGCTCTAAAGACCCCGTACGGTATAACATTATATATTATTTGATCTGCCTTCCACTTGCCTTCAAATAAGATTTTGCTTCCTCCTATCAACCTCTACCTTGCCGTTTTTTTAACATGGCCAGCTATTTTATCCGGTCTTATACTTGCCTCCAACCCACCTATATGAGATTCAAAATTGAACGGGGAAATAGGCTTATGTTTTTATTAGAAGGAACAACTGCACACGATTTTAAGTTTAAACATGAATTCTATCAGGGGGAAAATTGAGAGGTGGTAAAGTAACCACTCGTTCTTTAAAGAAAATATCACGTGGAAAGAAACACCGGACGCAACTTAATAATAATTGGTTACATCATCTCTAACAAATTTTTTTAATTATTTTTATTCTTGTGCACTCATTTTTTTATTTTTTCCTGACGGCGAGCTGTTACGCCCTTAATTTCAGCCTGAAGAATTTTAACTTTAGTTTTTTCTCTTACTATTTTCAAATAAAATTTTATTATGATATACTGAGCCAAAAAAACTAGGAGTATTGATTGAAATTTGAGCCAAAAATTATGAACTTTAAACATAAAAGAAACAAAACATGAATATGTCTGCTTAAAATCTAAATTAATTTTGTTCAAAACTTATTTCGACTACCAAAACAATCGCTGTAGTTTAAATATTTCACGTTGGTTCAAAGTTTCTCGAATCGGTTTTCAAATCCTTGCACTACAATCATCGAAAAATTAAAACTCAAGAATTACAGTTGTTACTGGAAAGCAATATTACCAGCTTTTGTCGCAGTCAAAAATCAATAAAATAATGGAACTCCATTAAATTTAAAAATCTTGGACAATTTTTTATCACAATTGCAAAAATTGAGACGTGCTGAAAACTAGTTTTTCGCATTATGTTAGAAAGCAATTTATTAAAAATACAGCATTTAGAATTTATTTTAAAATTTAATAAATCCATATAAATCATTAAAAAAATTAGCAATTAGAAATCAGTACATTACAATGTTATTTTTCATCCTAAGATTTTTGAAACTAAAATTCTAAAACTAACCACATAAAAACTTTAAAATTTAGGAACACATACAAATTTATACAATTTCTACAAAAAAAAATTATACAAGTTCTGCATAAAACACTTATTTAATAAACCTGGGTACTCACAAAAATTTGATCATTGGATATTTGTTGTGCTTCCCAACTAAAAATATTATTTAACTTATTTGTTTATTTTTGATTTGTTAAATGCATGATTTTTGTTTTGAACTATTTCCAAAAAGCCAAAACCAGAAAAATTAATTTTTGTTTTTTAATATGTTCATCACCATGCATTCGCAGCATCCCGTGAGCGGTAAGTAGATTGAATTATTTTTTTAACAGTAAAAATATAAGATTATAGATCTTCGATGGAGCTATTATGGCTTTTAAATCAATATCAACTGTTCTTAGCTAGAGGAATTAATCATATTTCTTCAAATATACTGTTGAATGATTTACTATTTCAGTGTCTTTACTATAAAAACCAATAGGAAATAGCTTTTGAAGATCGCAGTTTTTAACAATTATACTAGCTATTTATGGCTATATTAAATAAATATATTGGAATTCATAATTTAAAAAAATACTGATTTATTGTCTGATTTGTTGGTGAAAAGTGATATAGCAATCTTAAAATTAGAATGATTTTTTAACTTTTGTTTTATTTTGAAAATTCTGGGTCATATGCCGAAACTTACATAAAACTCTTATATAAAGACTTGTTATTATTTTTATTTTCTGAATTTGAAAATTGCATTGGTATTCTACGAAAAATTTAATTTTGAACTATTTATATTAATATTTGATCTTTATTTGATTTTACAAATTTAACGCTTAAACAATAGATTAAAATGTTGCTTGTTCAATAGATTTTTGTATTTAT
>JASAMX010009327.1:0-18464 GCA_030248175.1 Microlaimidae sp. YZB2_3 | reverse complement strand
CTTCATTTCTCGTTCTTTTTTCCTCTCATTCATTTTTCATGTATTCTCGTTATCAATTAAAAAAGTCATTAAAGCATTAATGTTTAATATTAAACCGTATTTGCTAAAGTTTGAAACGTTTTATGGTTAATCTTTGAGTCATTCTATCAGTCAGGTTTATTTTGCCTATCTCATTATGCTTTTTTATTTTTTTAAAACTGATCTTTTTGAGTTGGAGTACGTTAGAGGCGGAGGCCTCAAAGGGTTTTCAGGCTTTTCTATCTAATTTAAAACGAATGTATAGGAGAATCAGCATAGAAGGAGAATTACATTGAAAATCACAAAATTTTAAACCTCTTTACATCATAGATTAAGTAGATTTTTTTGAAATCCAAGAATACATTGCTTTACTCATCTTGGAGTCTTTATTTTTTGTCTGAAAAAATATATTTTGAAATATTTTTTTATTTATAAAACAATTTTTCTAGAAACTTTTTTTGGTTTGTTATCTTTGCCATTATTATGCAAAGAAAATTTAAGATGCAAATAAATAATCTAGGAACAGAATAAAAATATCAGATATTTGAATTCACTGGCAAACACTCAAGTTCACATTTGTACCATTTGAGATAGAGGCTATGTATAAGTTAATAATATTTTATTTTAGTTACAACTTATTCAGGTTAAAATCACAGGCTGTTAGTATAGCTGTGATAGCCCAATTCATAGTCGCCTTATAAAGCTTATGTAACAGTTCTGGGGCCGTTCCACTAAACGCGTGCTGACTAGGTGCTATATTAGCACATTGTTTAAAACTCTTTGTAATGTCAGGAATCATGAAAATTAATTAATAAAGAAAAATGAGAAATGAAGAACAAATTATACGGGCTATGGTGGATTAAACCTAAATGCATACGTATGCATAAATTCATATGCATACGTATGCATATTTTTTAGTTATATGATATGTTGTCTGCATTTTGCACAAAGTGTATATGCATAATTATGCATTTTTTGAAACTTTTATGCATAAGTATGCATTTTATAACTCTTATGCATACATATGCATGAATTTGAATCCGTCGTATATGCATGCAAAATGCATACGTATGCAATAGTGCAAGTGTCCGTAAGTATTCATATTTTCGGGAATTAAAAAAAAAGTTTTTTTAAAGAAAATATGCCGTCGTATACCATATTTTTGCAACTTATATGGTGGTGCCTGTAGCTTTTCGGAAAGTATATGCATACGTATGCATTTTTTTGCAACTTTTTATGCATACGTATGCGTAAAAGTTAAAATGGTGCGTTGCACACTGACAATTTTCCTGCAGTTTTTTTGTTTGTGTGCCGGCCCTTGGGAACATAAATCTTTGAATACTGAAGTTGCATACCCTTTATCAATTTTGTTTGAAACGAGCATGAAATCTGGAACTCTTCCTAATGTTTGGTTAACGGCAATAATAATACTCTTCTTTAAAAAAGGTATATCATCATTAAAGGAAAATTTTCGACCCATTTCTTTGACTTAAAACTTGTGTAAAATTATGGAAAGAATAATAGCGAACGATTTCGTTGGCTACCTAATCAGTAACAATTTGATAACACATGAACAGTATGGTTTCTTGTCTAAACGCTCCACATGCACCCAACTTTTTGCAGTGCTTAAAGAATGGACTCAAGCAATAAATAAGCATAAAAAATTAATTGTATGTACATTTATTTTGCAAAAGCATTTGATACCGGCTGCCACGCAAAATTAATGATCCAATTAAGGGGTTATGGCGTAAAATATGAATTGCTCAACTGGATTTCCGCATTTTTATCAAACCGAACTAAAAAAGTCTTAGTTAATAACTCCTTTTCTGATTGGGTTAAAGTAAAATCTGGGGTGCCTCAAGGGTCAGTACTTGGACCCATTTTGTTTGTTTTGTATATAAACAATTTCATTAATTCTCTTGAAGGTTCATGTGGCATCAAATTGTTTGCTGACGATAGCAAAATGTATGAATCACGTTATAAAATTGAAAATGGTTTACTAGAAAAAAGTCTTGCAAATTTTTGTAAGTGGACAGAAACGTGGTAACTTAATGTTGCTTTTTCAAAATGTAACGTTTTATCTATCGGAAACTTAAATGTTCCAACAAAAACATATTCCTTGTCCAGCAGCGAGATCAATACAGTACACCAAGTATGTGATCTTGGTATATGGATCACAAGCGATCTAAAGTTTTCCACTCATTGTGCCAAATTTCTAGCAAAGCTCACAGTTTTGCTTCATTAATTTTTTGCTGTTTTAAAAATAAAAACCCATATTTTCTGATTTGCGCTTACAAAAACTACGTTTTGCCTATCTTCGAATCAAACAGTCCCGTTTTAAACCTTATTTAGTGCAAGATATCATATGTCTAGAAAGAGTGCAAAAAATATTTTACCCGAGGAGTTTTTCAAAAGTGCAAGCTTCCAAAATCAGATTACCAAAATAGATTGAAAATATTTTTTTAGATTCATTGGAGCTTAATCGAATTAATGTAGACTTAAATTCTTATAATTTTTTTAGTTATTGTAATAGTAATTATAATACAAGAGGTCACAAATGCAAACTAAAAACTTCGGAAAAATACCATTTAAATTGTCGTAAATATGCTTTTTCTCAGCGTGTTATCAATGTCTGGAACTCATTAAATAGTAATATTGTTTGTGTAAATTCTTGATCACGTTTTAAAAAGTTACTTGACAGTTTTAATTTTAAGAAATTTGTTGTGTTTACTAGGCAGTAATGCCTAATAAACAGTAATGTTAGGGTATGTTAATGCCTTTACTTGCCTTTTTATTTTTGGTTATTTACTAATTGACAAAAAAAATTTTATTCATTCATTCATTCAAGATTAAGTGCCAAACAAATACAATGAATGCCATGGATAGCGTTTACCTTTTTTCTTGGTTCCAACTGGTTTGGATATTGATTGTCTTCTTTGGCACCGACAACAAAATCATTTTTCCACCAATTTTCGCTGCGTTTATCTTCTTTTGGTTTTATGTAAAATTTTGCGATTGCAAACATAAACATTAAAATGAAAGACGTCCAGATAAAAAATGGCTTTCGAAAACTAAACCATTTTATAGAGCGAAACATTGCAGTTTTTTGGTTTTTTGTATTTTTCTGTCAATTTTCCCCCGCTAGACGTAATTAACTAACATGTTATTTTACCTAAAAAATTGTTAATAATCATATTGTTTTACTTGCATGCTTACAGTTTTTTATCAAAGATATTTAAACATATTTTAAATTATAATAATTTTGATTCATATATAATCTAGATAGATAGCAAATATTTCGTTTTTTAAGCATATTCGAAGCATATGTTAAGTATTTAAGACCGAAAACCTTCGAAATTTTCTTTTTTTAAAATTTTTTTGTATGTTTTTATATTATTATGAGCAGCCATCAGTTTCAAAAAACCGCTGATTTTCATGTGCTAGATCATTTTTAAGAAAAAAATTGTGTTTATTGGTCTTTTAAATTTTGAGAAAAAGTTTAATTTTAAATACCTGATAAACATAAACCATACTTTATTTATAAAAATCCCAAAAGAACTAGTATAGTAAGTACACTTTTAATGAAATTTTGTCCAGTATACCTTTGTCCATAAAAATTGTGCCCTGTTGAAACTTAATTATTTGCGCTAAATACATTTTAGTTTTTTTGTTTGATCATTCTAAATCATTATCAAAGAAGCAGCATAACACTAAAACCAAAACTTAATAAAAATGCGGTTCCGGCCGAATGAACACGGTATAAATAAGTTTTCGACTATTGTTGAAATCAAGGCAGAAAAGTGGGGTTTTTTTTCTGCGGTCAGGGTAAACGATTCGCTTCTCATGAAATCCAAAGTTGATTTTGTTTTACTTTTGTTGATATTTTTTTGTTTTTACTCAATGTTTTTTTTTAAATTGCATAAAAAAATAAATTTTGTATTAAAGTGTATACTGATCCTTTAATTTTTTTGTTATAGGTTGAGTAAAGCTTATAAATAACTTTAAAAAACTAAAATAAAGTAAAAAAATAGAAAAAATGTGTACTACATTAAAAAAAAATTACATTTGACAAGAGCATTGGTATTAATAAATAAAAATCTATTTGAGAGTGAATGCTAAGTAAATATAAGACGTGTTAGGAATACATTAAGCAATAATTTAACATAATTTAAGCTAGAAAGCCAAATGTACACAAGTGCTTCGGAGTGGCATTTATTAACCAACTGTGCTGGAAAACCCAAATTATGAAAATATTGACCTTTTATAGATCTATTCTTCGTATAAAAATTCGTAAAACTAATTTTAGAAGAAAATCGTTATTCCCGCTAGGTGTCGTTATTCTCCTACTTCATAAGAACAAAATATAATGCTATAGAAATTTTGCATCGCACTTACAGTTTCTTGGAGCGCTGCTTTGTGGAGAACTCCCGCGTCAAAAAATTTTTTTCTTTTTTTTTAAAATCACTGTATAAAAATCAAATTTGTCCCGATTGCAAATTTTTCGTTTAAAAATTATCTATAATGAGCACCCCTTCTTGTAAAAAGTGCAAAATAGTAATGCTCTCCGCTTATGAAACCTCCGCCCTATTTTATTGTTAACTGAACAATGTCATATGGTCATTTTTAAAAAACACACTATTACATTAAAATAAAAAAATTATCATGATAAAATTTAGTTTGATTTTAAGGTTCTGTTGCAACTGCTCAGGAAAACTATCGTTTTCAATCTTTTGTTAAGTTTTTCAAAAATGAGATTAAATTAGTTTAAGATTACTTATTCAAAATAAAAGCTTTAAACTTACTGAACTCCGGAGCTCTGTTGTAAGTTCTGTGTTAAGTGGCCGGAGGTCTGGAGTACGATACTGGGAACATCACAACAGTGCAAAATGGGGCAAAAAACTTTATAATGTTCTCGGATCTCCAAAATCTAATTTTCGAAGTTTTGCCATATTTTTATGCTAATTTCCTGAATAATTAAACAATATTATGCAATATTTTGAAAATATATTTTAAAGAAATTAAAAATTTAAAAAATGATGCACCACAAATGCAACTAAAAACCTTAAATGTATTTTAAGTTTAAGCTTTAATTTACTAATTTAAATGGCAGAGTCATGGAGCACGATATTTATGTAAGGCCAACATTGTTTGTTCAGGGCCACCGTTTAAAAGCCTAATTTGTTTTAGTTGTGACCACCAAACCCAGATAAAAAAGAATATTTAAGTATGGTAAGTACGTTCGGTTGCCGTTTAGGATCAACAATGCATCAGTGGTTTTTATTGCAAACTAAATTCCCTATTCATAGGGTATAATTATCAAGAGTGTAGTAGGGTAACTATCGCTGTGCAAAAAATCATTCATTTTAAGAAAGTCATTCATGTAGGGTAACTGACTTAATTTCGGCCACGCCTTAATTTCGGCCACTAATTTAGGGTATTGGAAAATTGGCTTATTTTTAAAACACAAAAGAACTAGCACAAAAGTAACTGGATTAATGTTGAATAAAGTGTTTTTGCAAAAGTTTTTTATTTTTGTTATTCTACATTACCAACATTTTCATACAAAAAGTGATTTTTTTTGTGATTTTCCTAATTTTTGCTTTGTGTTTAAACTGCATCAAATTTAGAACGAAACAATATATAACCTTAAAATATCTTCTATTTAAGGCTCAAAATTGCTAATTTTCATGTTTTGATATTTTCTTCAAAATCACTTTGCAATGCTTTTAACTAACTGTGCATTTTAAGATTCCGTCAATTTCGGCCACCTTAAAATTTAGGTGAAAAAACCTTCCGTTTTTTGCTGTTTTTAAATTTCATTATACCACCGTATTTATAAAGATTTTTTTGCTCGTTTGACTTTGTTTTGACGTTTTTTAAGCCAAAAATAAAAATTGAACAAAAAATACAAATTATTAAAACTTGTTTTTTTAAGGTTTTGACATAATTATTTAAAGTCTTGCTAATAACTATTAAAGTTTGAAAACGGGAAAAATTAAGTTATATGTACCAAGAACAATACCTAAGGGTAAATTTTCAACTTTTAGAAATTTTTATTGTTCGTTTAAGCAATAGTTATGGCCAGAATTTTGTAGGTGGCCGAAATAAATGGCACGCCCCTTAACTTCGGCCACTTTAAAAAAAAGTTTAAACCTTCACTGATTTTTAAGTGTAACAGAAATATTCAAATTTTGCACTGGAATAACAAATTTAGTTATTGTTTGATTTTTAGGCCAAATTTTGGCTTGATTGAAAAAACCAGAAAAAAATTATTCAAAAAAATAAAAAAAGGTGGCCGAAATTAAGTCAGTTACCCTAGATATTGTAAAAACTTTTTTCATCAGTGTGAAACTCTTAAAGAATTTTATAATGCTAGTGTAATTCACTTATTAAGAGATGTTGCGAAACAACATATATTGACAGTTTAAAAGACAAAAAATATAAAACAAATCAACTCTTCAAATTTGTAAAAAATAAGACATTAACAAACAACTTATTAAAAAATGTTAAACCTTTCTGCATAAAGGATAAATTATATAAAAGCGGCCATCTGGGGCTATATGTGGCTATAAATGCGTGTTGACTATATGTGTAGTTGCCATGTTTTGCAGTTGTGTAAAACTCTTAATAATGTTTTAATTTTTTTTTCTTGAGAAATCCAACTAACTCCTTTGTAAATGACATAAATTTGTCTTTTAAAAAACATGCCTTTGTAAATGACATAAATTTGTCTTTTAAAAACCAAATATGCTTTTTAAAAAATAATCTTTTAAAAAGCATATTTGGTTAATAAAACACAAGCTAATAAAACGATGACCCCTAATTAGGGATTAAAAAAACTTCCAACTTAGGATTAAGTCTTTATTAGTTTTTATTTAAAACAAATATTTGCAAAATTGGTTATCTATTAATTTATCCTATTTAAACAATAATTTTTATTTGATTTTTCGAAAACAAAACAAAAAAATTAAAACAATATCAGGAGTTTTAAATAACGTGCTAATATAGGACTTATTTTACAGGCATTTAGTGAACCGGCGCCTGACCTGAATACTTTTTTGTGGAATGGGCGTTCCTCGGACTTACTTTGCTGTGTTCCATCGACTTTTGGTCACAAAAAAATTAAACCGAAGCAGCATTTTCTCGGAATTTTTGTTTTTTTTTTCCCTGTGAAAAATTTATTTCGGTGGGGAAAATTCCAGCGAAGGATTTTTCTATTTTGTATTATTAGTCTCCTCATTAACATGTTCAAAAAATTTTTTTTGGTTTGTTAACTTTTGGCGCGGCGGCGTGGGCCTAATTGCCCGTGGCGTTCTTGTGCCACCCTTAAATGGAGAACAAATGTATACCAAACGTAAAAAATGCATTAAACAATGGTGCAGGTCCAAATAATCTAAGCCTAGAAAAAAATAATGCAAGGTCACTAGATTTAAATAATCCAAGGTACAAATAATCCAAACAAGAGCGCTGCGTGTTGGATTATTTTTTTTGCACTTTAAGGTGCGGTGCGGAGTAAAACTTTTTGTCTTCAATTTTGATAATTTTTTTGTGAAAACCTTACCCCTGCCCCCAACAGTCCACAAAAATTGTTTCAACAAAATATTTTCAATGGTTCAGGAGTTATGACCTCCCAAAATGGCGTTTTTCGACAATTGTGTACGTGAAAGATTGCGTAATATGTATAAAGATTTAAGTTACAAATTATGCACTGAAAGAAAGCGGCTACTTTCTACTTTAATTTGATAGCTTAATCGTTAAGATTGGTGCAGTATTTGTCGAAATATTGCATTGTTCGTACAAAAAACCCTCGATTTTTTCGCCAAAAACACGAAGTGAGGGAAAGAAAGGTTGAGCCAACTTCATAAAATCGCTGCCGTAGTTTGGTGTTTTTAACCAAAAAATTGCTGGTTTTTTGTACGGGAAACGCAATATCTCGACAAATATTGCACCAATCTTAACAATCAAGCTATCGAATTAAAGTAGCAATTAGCCGCTTTATTTGAGTGCATAATTTGTACCGTAAATCGCTACACCCATTGAGCAATCTTTCAGGTACAGAATTGTCGAAAAACGCCATTTTTTTGGGAGGGTCATAACTCCTGAATCACTGGAGATATTTAGTTGAAAAAATTTTTATGGGTTTATAGGGAGCAGGGGTAAGGTTTTCATAAAAAAATATCAAAATCGAAGACAAAAAGTTTGACTCTGCAACGCACCCTTAAGGCTACAAGTAGCCCGTGTCAGCCTTATGGTTGACACCAGTTGTCAAAATGCGTTGTCCATATTTATGGACAACGCATTTTGACCAGCACAAAAATGTCCTTGTTATTTATTTTTTGAAACATTCGACCTTTTTATGACATTTCTTGGAATGCAAGCTTTGCAATGATATTTCATTTAGCCCAATCTCATTTTTGTGGTTGAGGAAAAAAGTGATTCCCCCTTTTAGTGAAAAAAACGTTGTCCAGCATGAAGATGTCAGTGTTCATTTTTCCAAAAAAAAATATTCTGGCTTAACGTTGGCTAATTATTCTTACCAATAAGCTGAAGCCAATTTAAAGATAAAATTTTTTTTTAATTTCCATAATCCATAGGCCCACCCACTCTTTAGTGAAAATGCGTTGTCTGGTCTAAAGATGTCCATGTAATTTTTTTCAAAATTTTAACCCTTTTATGTTATTCCCAGCAACGTGAGCTTTGCAAGCTTGCAAGCTTTGCAAGCTTTGTATCTCATTTAGTACAATCCCTTTTGTGGTTGAGGAGAAAGGTCATCCCTCTTTTTTGCAAAAAAACGTTATCCAGCATAAAGATGTCCACGTTCATTTTTTTCAAAAACATGATATTGTGGCCTTACAATGGCTAATTACTCTTACCAATAAGTTTAAGCCAATTTGAAGACAAAAATTTTTTTAACTTCCAAAATCCATAGGTTTTTTTTTAGTAAAAATGCGTTGTCCAATCTAAAGATACCATGTATTTTTTTACAATTTCAACCCTTTTATGGCATTCCGGCGAATGTAAGCTTTGCAATGATATCTCATTTAGTGGGCTAAATAAGATATCATTCTAAATGAGATAAACTTTTTTTTATCCAATGATCAATTTTTTAAATACAAAATTACCAAAAAAAACGCATTTTTGGAAGTATATATCTCCGGAACCACTGAAAATATTTTAATGAAAAATTTGTGGGTTCTTGAAGGCAGGATAAGGTTTTCGCAAAAAGTTTGAATCTGTGCCGAACCTTTACACCTAGGTACTTTATAATAAATGAAGTGAAAACCTTTAAAAATAAGAATTTCAATAGGTTCCCTCGTTTCTCAAGATTTTTTTAATATGAGGAAAATATTTTTAATCAAATTCTAAAAAATTAAGATTTTGCGATTTTAAATTTTGGCCTGAGCAGTTGAACTTCCCGCAATACATGGCTAAATAAAGCTTATTTAAAGTAAGAGAGTATTTTTTTATATCTACAAAATATATTTTTGCTCGAAAACAAGGCACCCATTCTCTATATTTAGTCTCTTGGGGAATATCTTGCGGGAAAAACATGCTTAATAAAGCACAAAAAAAGTGATTTCTCCCTTAGCCTATGTTTAGACAGAGAGCATGTAGACTAGTGCGAAGTATGAAATGTTCATGTTTGGATTATAGGATATAAATAAGTATCTGGGTTTATGCAGTTGCTAACTGAATAAAAAAATTCAACCATTATGAAAATTATTCGTGTATACAATGAACTAATTACACAAAAAAGGTGTAATTTTCCTATATTCTGATGCAATAACAATGAAAAAATCATGCCCACAGCAATCCTTCACAAGCAAGAAATCACCGTTTTTTCAAATAGTTATTTTATATATATAAAAAGACAAGCTTCAAATTTAGTAGCAGTGGCACTGGCAATTTCACGCTTATCAAAGATTGTTAGAAGTACGATTATTTTTTCCATTTTTATGCCATCAGACTATAAGAAAACAACAGCTTTGTTGTGCAATTATAGCCAAATAAAATCTAGCTGACCGCGATATTTGCAGTATTGAATCGACTACTTAACAACAAAAACATTTAAAATTTTTCACTAAAGCGGGTTAATAACAAAGAATAAAAACTGTATTTTAATAATTATTTATCAAATTACTTAATTTGGAACCTAAATGCAAACTTTTTAAGGGCTAAATTTGGTTAATTTATGTAAATTTTGTGAAATGGGTGGAATTAAAAAAAAATTTGCGTTCTTATTTGTTTAAAAAAAAAGTGATTACCGCACAATTTTAATTAGTCCCTTCATGTCTGCATTCTAATTTTCAGCGTCAGCCAGATATAATTCAACCATAGTTTACAGTATTAACAAAATAATCATTGTCATAACAGGGTGTAATTTTTTATTCAGCGGCAAGCAACTGCACAAACCAGATTACTTACTTCCTACAGTCCAAACATGTCTAACTTAGACCAGTCCACATCTAAACAAAAAAATTTTTTAACGTATTTCAATTATATACTAAATTAAAAATATATATATATAACAATATAAAACAAAAACAGAAACATTAGAATATTTAGCATTTTTCTTGAAATCCGTAGGGAAAGTAAAAAGTTTTTCTTGCAAAGTTTGAAAGAACGTCTAATGGTATATATAATATATATAATCTAGTATTTTTTGATTATTATTTTAAAACTTAAATTTGTTTTGCGTAAATAAACTAAAAAATAATTGTTTTTTAAAGAAAGTTGTAATTTTCAAAAAAAAACTTTAAAAAAAAACGAAAAAACATATAAAAAAAGAAAAACTTTATTTTTTTCTAAATTTTCAATAATTGATATAAATCGCGAAATACTAATATTATTCTAATAGCAGGTCAAATTAAATAAGTTTGATAGCGTAATTTTTATATTAGTTTTAAAATTTTATTGTGGTGAAAGAGAAGAGTTTCTGATTTTCAAATTTTGTCTTGGCGGAACCTTTGGTCGGTTCCCTTATTATTCACAAACTAAACCTTAGTTTAAAATAAAAGGGTATTTTCAGAAAATATGAGTTTTTGCTTAAAAACATATTCACTTGTTTTGGCAAAATTTTTTAAATTTTTTTAGAAAAATGCCATCAAACTCCTATAAACACTTTAACGGTGGATAAAAGTCTCAAAATGTAGAATTTATTATAGACAGCAAAAAAAAAGTTTACTGTTTGACTATAAAAAATAGGCAAATAAAATCTAGTTGACCTCGATAATGCAGTATTTAATCGACTATTTAACAACAAAATCATTGAAATTTTTTAACAAAGCGGTTATATAATTAAGATCAAAACCTGTATTTTAATAATTATTTATCAAATTACTTAAATTAGAGAGCTAAATGCAGTTTTTAAGGGCTAAAGTTTTTAGTTTTTGTATATTTTGTGAAAAATTGGACTTAAAAAAATGCTGTCTTTTTATTTTAATTTTTTAAAGCGTCATAATGCGTGTTAGCAGATCTTACTTTATCAATGCTTGAGTTTCAGTTCATGACTGATCCAAAAAACAGATTTCTGTCAAAACAACTTGATCATGTTCAACGCTACATGGATGATTTAATTGCTATAAACTGTCAGGATTTTATGAAAATTTGCAAACTTATATATCCACCTGAACTTCCATTAAATCAAACGTCATTTTTACCAAACAAATGCCAATATTTTTTGTTCTTATTGAGATTGCACAAGAAAAAAAGATTAATACAAAGGTGTATAAAAAAACAGATTAATTCCGTTTTGATTTTTTTTAGATATTGGTTTTTGGAGTGGGGTATATGTATCCCTTTGGGTTAAATCTTTTTTTTTTCAACTTTTTCGTTTTGGGATTGTTTCTATTGGACCCGAAAGTTTTTCTGAGAAAAAAATACAGTTGTTTCTAACATTTTTTTGTAGAAAATTTCCTTAGAACATACTTTTTGCTCAATTTTAAAGTTTTTCCAATAAAATACCGACAAATTCTCATCAAATTTTCTTTGTTTAATAAAATTTATTTAAAATATTTGTAAAAAAATTTTTTAAAAAAAATATATATATGCATGTAAATGTACATATTTTCTGTGCATCTTTTGGGCTGCTCCGGGGGGGTTTACCCGGGTTGTACCTTTTTTATATATATCTGTGTTTTATGTTTATTTGTGTATAAAAAAAAAAAATAAAAAATAAAAAAAAAAAAAAAACTTATGCACGCAGCATTTGTGCTGCACCTGGTTTTTTACCAGGATGTACCATTGCGCGTTTTATGTTAATTTCGTCATATAAAATGTAATTACTTTATTCGCGCACTGTTTTATTTTATTTTTTATGGTTTTATATAATTGTATTATTATATGTATAAGCAGCCTTTGTGCTGCACCTGGAATTTGCTACCAGGATGTACCATTTGCACATATAACAAAATTGTATATATTAACTTGTATATAAAAATGCCTATGCAGGCAGCCTTTGTGCTGCACCTGGCCTTGTTTGCCAGGATGTACCATTGCGCGTGTTTTGCTAATATTGTCTTACACAATGTAATTATTTTATATGCGCATTGTTTTAATTTATTTGTTCTATATATAGTGTGTTAGCAGCCTGTATGCTGCACCTGGAGCCTTTCCAGGATGTACCATTTGCACATGTATCCAAACGTAATAAATAAAAAAATTTTGTTTAAAAAACATCATGTGCACGCAGCCTTTGTGCTGCACCCAGTTTTCCTGGGATGTACCATTGCGTTATATTTGTTTTTTAAAAATTTTTTAAAATATTTTTTTTAGAAAATAATAATATAAATAAAAATTTGCAATTTGTTTGTTACTAACGCTTTACCACAACATACAACTGTTAATTATACCATCAAAAGTTCAAGTCTATTCAAGGTTAATCCTGGATTTAGCACACCACATACAAACATGGCATGATAATAGTTCTACAATCCGGTTCAGATGCAGGTGTTACCCCTTATACACAAAGAATCAAACTTTAGGATTACATAATACTAATTAGTTCCTTTGTCTAAAAAAAAGTATATATACACAAGAAATTTCTACCATATCATTGTATTACTTACTGCTGAATTTTATTATATTTGTGTATGTGTATAATTGTTGTTATTATTATATTTTTTAAAAAAAACACCACCTATTATGGCGCAAGACCAGGTAGGTGTTTTTATAAGATTAATGTATGTTGTTGGAAATATTGTTTTTTGCTTTTTAGATTATCAGAAATTAGTACTTGCTCTTGTCCTGATATTTTACTGATGAGTGCGAGTCAGGAGGCGTCTAAAATTCTCAAAATTCCAAGGGCAGCGGGGTTGGGTCAGATAGATCATGGGATTAAATTTAAATTCCCTTAATCTATCTGATTTAACGAGGCTCTTCTAATGAGCAAGTACTGATATCCAGAAAAATCAACCCCACGCTATGTACATATGGTTGTACAAAAGTTCTAGCTGTTCTGCTTCTCTACAGGCTTTGCTTTATATGATAGCTAACTCTGAAGCAAGCAGTAGCAAAGAACTTACTTCATCACTCGTGGCCATGAACAAATGGTTTGAATATGCAAAGTTAGCATGGTTATTCAAAGATGCTTATACTTTCCCTTTTCAGTCTTGATGTTCTAATTGAAGAAGATCAACTACTTTATATTTCTTTTTTTAGCTCTTCAACATCATGAACAAACGGATGTAAATATATTGAGACAATGCACTTGATTTTAAATGTGCCTTGCTTTATATATTTCGCCTTAGGTTCAAAATCTTTTTTGACCAAATATTCACAAAAACAAAAATACATTACAAGCACAATATAATAGGGATTATAAAAAACGCAACATGATAATAAGCTTAAGACTTAACGCATAAGCAAAAATGTCTAAAAAATTTTTAAAAAAAGTTTGTTTTTTAAAAATACAGTTACTAAAGACAGTTTAATAGATAAGAAATACTATAACCGCACGATTTTAATTGGTCCGCTCATATCTGAACATTAGTTTACAGGGTCAGCCAGATATAAAGTGATTTTTTTAATGTGCTTGGAAATCCCTTTATTTTGTACATATAAATAGGACTTTTTATTGTGGAAAACACCCATTACACAACAGTCATAACAAATTTACTTTTTATACAGTAATCAAACTTACTTTATTTTCTTTAAAACCTATAAGGTTTAACCAAAAGGATACCTACCCATTGCATGTTAAATTATGCCTCGGGTATTCTTGCGTTTTGCGAAATATAAATAAATCGAATAAAAAACGTTTTTTAGCAGAAGGTCTCCATAATGCTCAATTTTTTGTAAAAAGTACTAGGAGCGCTTGGCAACTTTTAGTGTTTATATTAAAAAACACCTCCTAACGCTGTTTTGGAGTTTAAAGCAAAAAAAGGGCACATTTTGTAAAAAACTGGATGGGCTAGTTTAGGACTAGCTAAGATTTCTGCGGGACTAATTAAACAAATTAAAAACTAACTAGTACTAGGACTACGCAACATTTTCGGCCTTTAACTAGTACTATACTAGTTAACGTTTGAGCTAACTAGTACTAGACTAGACTAGACTAGATAAAAAAATCCTGGACTACTTTTATCACTAGTTGTTACTCATCTGAAAATAATATCCGGCGGCCCACGGCCTCAGGTATTATAAAATATAATAATTGGCATAACTATAGGTAAATTTGTCTTAGCTGCGATTTTCGCCTTTTTATGTACGCCAATAATCGCTTAGAATTGTTTTTACTCACTAAATCGACTATTTAGCGTAATAGAAGCAGAAACCGTGTCTTGTCCAACATTTCTTCGGCGGTAAAATCGGAAATGCATTTACATTCATTTTTTTGGTATAAAATAATTTTAGCACTCGCATAACTCCTATAATTCGCACGCCCTCGTTTTCTTCGGCGCGCGAGGATCAACGGACCTAAGTGATTGAAATGGTTTGCACCGTTAATTCTTTGCGTGAATTTAATATAAGCTAGTAGGCGAAAAATAAACCACGACTACATTTGTAGCTGGGAGTATTTTACCTATAACTTAATAAACACTCCGCGCGAAGGGCGTAAATTTTTTTAAAACCATTTTCTAACGTTTAAGATTTGGACCCCCTTTGACCCTTACCTTTGGAAATTTTGTTCAGAGTTGGACCCCTTTTCAGAAATTCTGGCTACGTCTACGGACCTAGGTGATACCTAGAATTTGCTGCAGTGAAGTTTACGCACTACAATGGTTAGACACACACAAAGATACCACTTAGGAAAGTTTAATGGCGGTGATACGAAGGTGTCACGGTTGTAACTGGGTAAAATACAATCACAAAGTCAATCAAAGTTTCTTTTTAAATCTCATGTGTACATTCTTGATTCTATTATTTTTGGCATATTATTATTGGCAATCGAATTAGATTTGTTTTTCTGTTCTTGCAAGGCGTGATTTCTGACAAGGTTGGAGCGAGTCAAAAACAATAAATGCAACTAGAGAAACGAACAAAAATAATAAGTTTAACATTTACAGCATAGAAAAAAATGATCACAAATGAAAAAAAAACTTTTTGGTTTAAGAATACAATAACTAAAGATATTTTAAAAGATACGAAATAACATGTATAGCATTTACCCTTTTTCTTAGTTCCAACTGGTTTGGATATTGATTGTCTTGTTTATAATAGACAACCAAATCATTTTTCCACCAATTTTCTCGTTGTTTATTTTCTTTTAGTTCATTGTAAAGTTTCACTATTGCAAACATAACAATTATAAAACAAAAGACGACTGGATAAAATGTGGTTTTCGAAAACTAAACCATTTCATTGAACGAAAGATTTCAGTTCTTGATTGTTTTTTGTATTTTTCTGACAATTTTCCGCCTCTGTATGCGTGTTTTAAACCTGTTACTTTACCTAAATAATACTTAATAATCAAATTTTTTACTTTCACACTTGCCAGCTTTTTATCAAAAATTTTCAAAAATACTTTGAATCAATTTACAATAATGAATCATTCAGATAGCCAATATTCCGTTTTTTTTTAAGTATATTCGAAGCATATTTAAAACATTTAAAGCAGAAAATGTTCGAATTTTTATTCATTTTTTTTAAAATTTTTATAATCATTATTAAAATCAGTTTCCAAAAATTTAATTTCTGGTGAATCTAATTTATTAGATATTTTTTAAAAAAATGTGTTTATTGATCTGTTTGCTACCTGTAAAATTGTTTAAGTTAAATTTTCGGCCAATTTGCACTGAAGTTTGATGCGACTTGTATTCCTATAAGTTGCATTGTTTTTGAGCAAAAAATCGCAGTTTTTTGTAATCAGATACAAGTGCAACAATAAAAGAATAAAAAATTTTTTTATATGTGCTGCAATTGTTGCCCCGTGAAAAAAAATTTAAACATAGAATTACCAAAAAAACCTTTTTTTCTGAATATCTTCTAAGCCAAAAGACGCGAGTAAATGTTAACAACCAATCATGAAAATTAAAAAAAACACACGCCCAAAATAAATTATATTTCGAACCCAAATTTATTTTTTAAAAAGATTGAATACCTGGTAAATTAAATCGTACTTCATCTTGTAAAATTAAATCGTATTAAACTAAATTATCCTGCTATAATTAAATCGTACTTCTTCATTAAATCGTAGTCATAATTTAAAATTTCGTAAAAAAAAGGTTTTAAACTTTATAGTTACAGATTATTAAAGAAACAAATAAGCTTTTAATAACGATATAGTTTTTACAACCACTAGGGATAAAAAATTTTTAAATTATAATCAATGAAATACTTTTTGTAATTAATTTTTTTCATAACCTAGATCATGGGAGGCGCAGGAGTGCCATGGAGCGATTTAGCCCCGCGGTGCCGCGCCAACCATCATTTGTGAACGTGGGTAAATTTTGAAATTCATTTTATTATTATTATTATTATTATTATTATTATTATTATTATTATTATTATTATTATTATTATTATTATTATTATTATTATTATTATTATTATTATTATTATTATTATTATTATTATTATTATTATTATTATTATTATTATTATTATTATTATTATTATTATTATTATTATTATCAGGAAAGAGCGCGGAGCGCTCTTTCCCTTATATTAAATGGGTTAAGTCACTGCGCGGTTAACCGTTGTTGATGGCGTCATCGAAATCAACAAAACCTTTAATAGTTTTTTAGCCAATTAAAAATCTAAACATTTTACATAACTAAAATATTACCCATATTTTTCTGATATTAAAAACCTAAAAACTTTTGCTAAACATACCTGAATTTCATACTAATAAGCTTAATTTGCTTAACTTTTTTTTGTTTTGTTTTTTTTTGGGTCCGCCAAAAAATTTTTCGCTGTGGTAAATATTTGGAGCTGATTTTTTGCACGTAGATGCTAAATTGTCGCCTCACCTGAATTTTATTCTCGTATAATATGCTCTATTGCCCGTAGTTAAACCTCTGTTCATGTGAAAAATGACCTTTTTTTTCAAGTTACGCATTAGGTACTGGGGTACTTGTGTGACACTGTTTTCCTTACTGAATTACAAATTAAGTAACTTCATTCAGTAATACACATTCTCTTGTGGTTATTTTTTTGGTTTAAATTATAATTCCTTACCTTTTTATAAAAATTCCTAATTTTCAACGGGAAGAGCGAAAAAATATCCTTACCACTAATTAGCACTAGCAGCCATATGGCAACAATAAAAATATTAAAAAAAATAAAATGAAATAAATCTTGGGTGACGTGTGAGCGCTGCGGGATACAATATTTCAATAGACGGAAATTTATCAAAATCGAAACAGAAAAAAAGTCTTTTTTATATGGAATACTATGAAGCTACAATCACTCCAATAATTTAATGCGAGAAAAGACCTGGTCTGGGTAACCTCGTAAAATTGTATGGAACCTGGAAAAACCATTTACAACGGTGTGGTTTTGTTGTTTAAAAATAAACCATCAATCCACAGATTCAGGAAGTTTTACCATCTTCATTGCTTTTTCAACTGCAGTAGAGTCAAATTTATCTCTCGTTTCCTGGCCGTAATTCAATTTTTCAATTAAAAAACTTTTCTGTTCCTCTGTATATGGGGTACAAGGCTTTCTTTCCGACAAAGCAAATCCCATGATTAATTTTTGCTGTATTTCTTCATTGCTTTCATTTCAGATGTTTCTAAATATTCTTTATAGTTTCGAAGTGCGTAGTCTTGCATTGTTTCTACTTGGGGTTTTATAATATGTTTTCCAATTTTCAAATGCTGTAAATAGCTTTTATACTGCCTGTACATTCTGGAACAACCTTGAACTGGACAAAACTAAATGCCTTTTTTCTGTGCTTCTTGGTATGTAATAATATCATTGTCAACAAAAACTCCTCCTTCTTTTTCTGAGTTTTTATGAGAAGATGGGCTTATTTATAGCTTTCCACAAAGTTGCATCAGTTT
>JASAMX010009325.1:0-15042 GCA_030248175.1 Microlaimidae sp. YZB2_3 | reverse complement strand
TGTAACACGTTCAGTTACGTATTGCTCTCGTCAACTTTAAGTACTAATTATTAACCGATATCGGATCCGACCGAGTACACCTTTGCCTGGCTGGCGCCCAAGACCGAACTTCGCAGCGACTAGCAAAAGCCCGCTAGGGCGTAAGTGACAGATTTTCTAACTCTTCTTCTCTTTTCTTTCCTAGGCGGACAAATGTGCGCCGCAGCCGATCCCCTGCCGAATTTAGGCGCTACAAGTACTTAGTACTTGAGTTTGAGAACTTGCACTTACTTGAATTCCGTGAAAAGATGTGAGCATAGAAAAAATCTAGGAGGCCGCTTTCGTGGTTTTTTTTTATTCACTTTAATATCCTAACCCCTCTAAAATTTTCAAATAGATTTTTTCCTTCCCCTCCATTTTTCAGCCAATTTTCGGTATGATTTCGTCTATGTTTGCTGTCAAAAACACAATTTTTAGGTAAATAAATAGCTTTTAAACAGTTTTGATACCATGAATACTAGGGATGTGCTCGGATATAATTTTTTGATATCCACGGATGTGGATGCGGATTTCTATTAAATACTTCTTACTCAGGGTTTCCAGCGCCTTAGGCATAATGCTCTCCCTGTCTTCCCTGACCAATTTTCCAAAATTTGGCATATTCTCCCTGACTTTTTGCAAAGCTCTCCCTGACTTTTTAAAGAAGCTTTTTAAGCATACTTAGACACTTTTCATAACATGCAATATCTAACCTTGGGATTGCACTCTTTTGTTAATTTTTTAGAGTGTATTTATTGCTTTAGTTAAAATCTATGCATAAATTAACAGTAAATTATATATTTGATTAAACATGGCTTGAATTAAATTAGGTTTTAGACAACAGAACACAACACACAGAATTTTATTTTTTAAAAATAAAAGAAACACTATATAAGTATAACTATAACATTGATAAATTTTAATTCTTTTTTATTTTAGCAACGAGATCATTTATTTTAGAGTCAATGGCCTGCTGTTATTCACTTAGTCTTCTTTTGGGCTTTTTAGCATGTTAGTGTTAGTGAAACATGTTAATGTTAGTGAAACATTTTATCAAATTTTTCACTAACATTATTGCAAATATTGTAAGAATAGTGATAAGTTAATATTTAGTTAATATATACTAATAATAATAAGTTCCTATTTCAATTATTGTCAAAATAAAAATAATCATTTCATTAAAAACGCTTATAATATAATTACTTCATGCCATACTTCGCGCCGTAGGCGCAAAATTTTGAAAAAATTTTTTTAAACTTATAAAATATATCATACATTTTAATGTTTCCAAAACGTAAAATTCTCCCTGACTTGTCAGAGCTCTCCCTGTCTTCTCCCTGACTTCCCTGACCACTTTTTGCTCTCCCTGTCCTCTCCCTGACTTCCCTGACTCGCTGGAAACCCTGGAAGTATTTAATAGAAATCCGCATCCACATCCGTGGATATCAAAAAATTCGTCTTTAGTAAAAAGACGAATTCCATCAGGGTGAAAACAGCGGGGTGGTAAAGTAACCACTCAATCTCCGAGAAAATATCACGTGTAGATAAACACCTGACGCAACTTAATAATAATTGGTTACATCATCTCTGCCAACTTTTTATTATTATTTTTTTCTCGCACGTTTATTGTTCTTTTCTTCCTGGCGGCAAGCGGTTACGCCCTTATATTCAGCCTGAAGGATTTTAACTTTAGGGTAGTGCATTTAATTTCGGCACTTTTTTGTTTTTCCGATGTAACTTTTTAGTGTATGGCCCGATTTTCATGTTTGATAGCTCATTTTGAAGCTTTCACGACACTGCGTTGCGTCACAAAAGTTTCAATGGATTAAATCAGTTTTTTATAAAATGGAAAATTGTCGAAATTAAATAATGTGCATTTAATTTCGGCACTTTACAAACAATCAATTGTTTCTCAGTAAAAAAATCGTCATTTTCAAAAATTTAAAAGCCTATCATTATCTTCAGACAGTTTTCTTTAATTTAAGCTTCTACTTGTTGTTCAACGTGTAACTGGCAAAAAGTTACAGCTAAAATGCCAAATGGTATCAAAATGAGCAAAATTTGGGAAAAAAGTGCATTTAATTTCGGCACTTTTTAAAAGGCCCTCTTAATCGAGTTTAAGTGCAGTGCTATGACCCCTACACATTTCAACGTTGTCTTTTAACTATTTACAACTAGAATTTAACACCCGACCACTTAATTCAACCCGTTTTTACGTACAGCAATATGTGTGCCGAAATTACACTATTATATTTTATAACGATTGCTCACCACAAACGCAACGTACAACCACGGGGACTAAAAATTCGGAAAATAGACTAAATTGTACCAGGACAGTTTAATTTTTAAACCAATTTATTGCGTAATCATGAAATGCCCATGTTCTAAAAACGAGTAACAAATTTATTTTTTATAAATCACATAATTTCACATGAAAAAATCATAACATAACAAATAAAAAGCTCACGACAGTCATTTACATATAATTAGCTCTCATTTGAGTTATGAAACGTCGTATTCCGTCCAGGATTACCAAAGATATAGTCCAAAATCAAAAATGCCCAATTGGGAAAAGCGCCGAAATTAAATGCACTACCCTATATCCTATATCTTTTTTATTTTCGTAGTGTATTTTGTTGTCTTGTTATGTTTTACTATTGTTTGTTGTTTTGTTATGTGATAAAAGTTTTTTCCTCTTATTTATCAAGCTTTGAATTTTGAAGAATTGCATCGTAGATGAACTATTAAAGAGGAATATAGACAGCAAGGCACTCTCTATATTTAGGTGCATTGACTAGTCAATATTCACACCCCATTTCGTTCTTATATCCCACGTAGATAACTGTTGCATAAACCAAATTTAATTACACCCTGTTTGAAATTTATACAAACTGCCTGAGATTATGTTAGCTGGTACAGTTGATGTTCTTTGTTTATAAGCTGATGTTTGACGGTTGTTAAAATAAAAAAATTTAGTTACAAAAACATTATAATTTTAATATAAATTTTAATTTTAAAGAAAAAATAGGTAAAAACCGTTATTATTAGTAAAAACGTTTTTATTGCATTTTTAAGCTTTTTATTGCTAACATTCATTTAGACCTCAAACCCTTAATTTGATGGGATCAATAGAAAAATAATATAAGCAATTAGAAAATGCGCGGATCGAATATGAGTTTAAAAATCCGCGGATGCGGATATCAAATGTAATGCGGATGTCCACGGATATGAAGGCGTATTTTGAGCTTTGAAATGCAATATTAGTCCTTAAACCTTAAAATGGTTTAAAACAACTTGGTTTTTTTGAAAACCGGAATATTTGAATTGATAACTGATTTACTAGGGATGAATCCCTTTCTAAAAACTTATGATGCTGGTACAGACCAGGACCATTCCAGCTTTTAAAGTATCATTCTTACCCAGGGTAGGACCCCTAGCTTTCGCTGGGTATGCTTATTTATGTACGTGAAGTGATATAGAACGCATAATGCAACATTCCTGGCGGAAAATTTTTTGCGATGAGGTAATGTTGACACCACTCAACCTGGTAAACGGCGTTTGTAACGGCGGTAAGTCTGAAGACCATGAGCTTTGAAGTAATTCCTCCACTAAAGACATTACCTAAAAATCAAAAGGTAACACATAATGTTATCATATAGTTCGTTTGCACATTTTGTTGGCGCTTAGTGCAAATAATTAGAGAGACTTTTAAGTTTTTGCGATAGAAACCATGAATTTAGAAAATAAACTCCGCCACTGTTTATACAGTGTCTGTCCCAAGCCAGGATAAAGGAGGAGGGTCACCTCCACGGAGGAACTTGTAACAGTTTCTCTGTGGAATTTTCTACACGGGGTGCCTGCAGCCAGTATTAACTACACAGATGATGTCTTAGTTAAACGGCTAGGAGAAAATCGTGACAGAAGTCCCTGCATTATTATTTGTTGACAAGTCTGTCGCAGTTCTGCCGCTCCTAATCAAGATCATGGATCTGATAATGTGACCCTGGGACCAGGGTGCGTTTCTACGTCCCCAGCGCGCAGTATTTGAAGCTCCAGCCAGAACCCGGGTACACCCATCACGCTAACAGTACAGCAAACAATCACAGAAATAAAACACAGCAAAACAAACCATTCAGTTGGACCTGACAAGTGACAACACAAACATACACCACCTCAAACATATAGGTAACAAAGCACTACAATACCTCACACAACTCTAAACTAACATAATAAACACAAACACAACACTACACAGTTGGAAACTCTCTAACTACATTCCAATTCCAAAACCAAACAAAAACAACAACAACAGCCAATCATTCAGGCCCATATCACCCATATCTGCACTTTCAAAAACTTGCGAAAAAATCATACTCCCATACATTAAAAGCAACATACCAAATACAACACACCAACACGGCTTCAAAAAACAACACTCCACATACACAGCATTATAAACACTTTACACTCACATAGCAGTATGTTTCAACAAACCAAAACCACTGCACTGCACAGTTGTCGTAGCACTAGAGATGTCCAATGCGTTCGACACTGTCAATCACTACACATCCATACACAAACTCGCACAAACACAAGTACCAACAACAATCACAAAATTCATAAACAATTACATCAAAGGCCGCAAAGCATACACCACATACAACAATCACAAACCAAAACAAAAACTCATAAAAACAGGAATCCCACAAGGCTTCTGCCTACCACCCACCACACTATTAAACATCTACACCGCAGACATACCAGCACCACCACCAAACGTAGACATCATAACATATGCAGACGACATCGCAATATACGCATCACACCCAAACCACCACATAGCACAACAACAAAAATACAACCATACTTACACGCAATACAAGCATGAACAGACAACAACTAACTCATACTAAATGCAAGCAAAACAACATCCACACTATTCACACCAGATCCTGCAGAGTACAACACACAACTATTACTACAAATAAACAACACAACACTCATCGCAACTAAAAACCCAAAAATCTTGGGGCTCACTTTTGACCCCAAGCTCACATTCAACACACACACCGCAAATACACACTGCAAAGCACGCAACACTCAAAATCATAAATGCACTCACAGCAACATCGTAGGGTAAACCAAAAGAAACACTCACACACACATACAAGGCAATCATTCGACCAATAATCGAGTATGCCAGCACGGTCTGGGGCCCCACAACATCCAACACACAAATTAACAAACTGCAAACAATACAAAACACTGTTTTCAGGGTGGCAACAGGGGCCCACCACAGACACAAACACACACACATCATACACACAGAGGCTAAAGTCCTGCCAATAGCAACACACATTCAACTTCACGCAAAACAAGCAAAATTGGCAGCCATATACACAAACAATACACTCAACTACTTAACACAACAATCTGCACCCAGCAGGCTCAAAAAGCAAACAATCTTTCACAACAACAACTACACAACAAACATTCCAACAGACATACACAACAAAACATACAAAGCACTAAAACAACAAATCCAAACAAACAGGTCACAAACCACATTAACAACACTCCAATAAACCCAATACTTCAAACAAAAGCACCAGCAATTAGCAATATGGAAGAAAATTTTCCTCGCGGGGTCAGGAGAACCATCACCCAACTCAGGGTGGGGAAATCTCCTTTTCTCTACTCTTACCTACACAAAATCAATCTTACATAATACACATCACCAAACTGCCCGCTATGCAAAACAGAAACACACACAACACAACATCTTTTCACATGAACGCACATAACTCGAGTACACGACCTTGGGACCAGAGGACCTTTGGGCGAACCCCGCAGCAGTTGTGATGTCCTCCGAGAGTGGGAACAGGGAGTGAGCAACGCGAGGAGTGTGCCGGACGGAACCGACTAGGGTTGAACGAAACTCTGGTTACTGGCAAACGACAAAAACAACAACATCATAGATCTGAAGGCTAAAATGAAACAACTTCCTAGCAGCCAAAGGAACAGCGAAAATGGACTTATTTAAAGCAAGAATCTCTGCCACAGGAGCAAACAAAAGAAGAATTTAGAAAATATATCTTTTTTACCACACTCAAAAATAGGTTTATCAGTAATAAGTTAACTACCAACAACGTTTGGTGACTACTTAATAAAATTGCCAAAAAATAAAAAAAACTTCTAAAATTTTTTAATCTTTTTATTTGCTTTTTTTTTTATATTTTTTTCTTTTTTTTCTGCCCTGCTTGACCCCCTAGGTTTTATTGCCCCCTCCTGTGCTCCCCCATTTCGGAATTGCCATTCTCCCCCATAATATCCTCCAAGGGGAGGGGAAGCAGTGTACAGGTCTAGTACTAATATGCATTAATACCAGGGACGTAGCCAGAGTTTCATTTTGGGGAGGAGGCGGATTGTAGTACAAAAAAAAATTTCGGGGGGGGGGCTCCGTCCCCCCCCCCGAAATTTTTGGGGGGGGGGGGGGGGGGGGCCCCGCCCCCTTAATTTTTGAAAACGTTAAAAAAGCAGGGATAAACGTGGATAAAGCTGTATAATACACTGTTTTTGGCCTAATAACCTATTATCTAATGTTTTTAGCGGTAAAAACATGTTTTCTTAGTTAAAAATTATACATTAGCACACATTGGCAGAGCCTGGATTTCACAAAAAAGGAATTTAGAGACATTTCCTTAGCTACACCCACATTGTAAACCAAAGCACATGAGCAGCATCTCGACTCCATGTTTTTTAGGGTACCTACCTACATAGGTGTTTTTGGTCGGGTCCACTAGGGGGGGTCCACCCCCTGGTGGAAGGCCAAAATTGTTCCGGGGGGGGGGTCCATGGGGGTCCGGACCTTCCTGGCTTTTTAGGGAGGGTCGACCCCGGGTGCGAGATTTCAAATTTAGGGAGGGGGGGGGGGGGGTCAGGGGGGTCCAATTTTTTAGCAAAATTTTTTTAACTCAATAATTTAAGTGTTTTTAGGTTTAATATTGAATTTTATGTATTAAAACAGCCTATTTAGGCCTAAAAAGTGTATTTAAACACTGTTTTTACCTAAAAACCCGTGATTTTGACAGTAAAGAAAAAATATACTTCCAAATTGGTCGGGAGGGGGGAAGGGAGGGGGGTCCGCCTCGCTAGGAGGGGGACAGGCCGGACCACTCTCGAGCTGGGGGGGGGGGGGGCTGAATTTTTTCTAGGGGGGGGGGTCCAAAATTTTGGCTCTAGGGGGGGGGGAGTGCATCCCTCTGTCCCCCCCAAAAACACCTATGCCTACCTATACCTATATGAAAAAAATCCGTGGAAAAATTAGGAGGGGGGAGGTACATAAATCAACCAATATGATTGTTTGTTTGGGGGGGGTGGCCGCCCCCGCCCGCCCAACCACTATCCTTATGTTTCCCCTTGTCCGACCGTTTCGGGAGGGGGGCGGCAGCCCACCCCCCCGCCCGCCCCCCCTTGGTTACGTCCCTGGTTAATACTCTCCCAAAGTACCTATTTATGATTAATGCAGGTAAATTTTAAATTTAAATTTAAAATTTTGTTTTTTTTTGGTTGGTTTTGTCTAATTTATGTTCGTTTTGAAATAAAATAATTGATACCTTATCCTGATCAGTAAATGAGAGTTCTAAATCAATCTGTGTGAATTCCGGCTGTCGGTCACTTTGAAGACTTTCATCTCTGTAACATTTCGCAATCTGTAAAAGACAACAAGTAAATCAAATTTGTAAACGTTATTTAAAAAACGAAAAAAACATACTTTGGCGAGTTTTTTTATCACGCCCCATAATTGTGATTGTAAATAAAAAAAATTTATATTATAATTCAAGTTTAAATCATGTCTTTAGATTGTCCAAAAATTCTTTCATTTAGACTAAGGTAGGGTAAGAAGAACATCATTTTACGCAAACACAAGACAATAATAATTCAGGTCCCAGGAACTTATGTGTCACCACTGGCATACGTGGGCAAGTATCTGACATAATTTGAAATCTGACCAAGCATAATTTGCAGCATAATAGCAAGCATAATTTGAAATCTGACTCCCCTCTCCCCTCTCGAGAAAATTCTAAGTACTTTTTTATACTAAATTTTCTTGCAAAAACGTTAATTTTTGACATAAATTCATTTTTTTACACCCTTTTTATACCTAAATATCGCTCTTTATTCAATAAAATGTAGTATTATCCTATAAAAAGAACTATTATTAAAGTTATTATGGTTTAAAACTGTTTTGCTTTGGACACCGGACCCCACCTGACCCCCCTCTAGATTTCGAAATTTGGCACCCCGGGTCGACCCCCCGTAAAAAGCTAGGGGGGTTGGATTCCCCCTAGGACCCCCTTCTAGATTTTGAAATGTCATTTACCCGGGGTAAACACCCCCTAGCTTTTTGACCGTGTTCATCTATGAAAATACCCATATCGTTTTCTCTGGAGTGCATATTACCCATATTGTTTTTCGATTTTGAAGAAAAAATAGGTAAAAAATGCTAATTTTAGGTCAAAAAGCCTTTTTTATTGCATTTTTGAGCTTTTTACTGTTTAAAACATTCATTTTGACCTCAAAACTTAAGTTTGGAGGCAGTCAGAAGTAATTTTAAAGACATCTTTTTTCTTTTTTTATCAAAATTGTTCCGCCCCCCACTTCTGAGTGGGGGGGGGGGTTAAACCCCCTCTCAGAATTTGGGGGGGGGGGCTTAACCCCCTCAAACCTCCCCCGTGCCCATGTACGCGCAGTACTAAAAAACGCACCACCCAAAATCCGGGAGACTGCTGAAAACCAGCATACCCCAGTTTTTACTCACGTCGGATTGTCGGGGTTGCGCCTACCTAAAATTTGGGGGTTAAGGTCCCAGACATACGTAGGCAACCTTTCGGATTTTTTTTGGGGGGTACACTCCACACCCGAAATTTGGTGGGTATACCGGAAACCCGAAATTTGGGGGGTCCGGTTCCAAAAATTGTGTCAGGTTAGGGTAGCGCATTTAATTTTGGCACTTTTTCGTTTTTCCTATGTATCTTTTCACTGTATGGCTCGATTTTTATGTTTAATAGCTCATTTTAAAGCTTTTACGATACTGCGTTGCGCCATAAAAGTTTCATTCCAAAAGTTGTTGTTTTTTACTTAATTAAATCAGTTTTTTTAAAAAAATGGAAAATTGCCGAAATTAAATGTATGCATTTAATTTCGGCACTTTATAAAATTTCGATTGTTTCTCAGTCAAAAATCATCATTTTCAAAAATTTAAAAACTTATCATTATCTCCAGACAGTTTCCTTTAATTTAAGCTTCTACTTGTAGTCCAATGTGTAACTGGCAAAAAAGTTACAGCTAAAATGCCAAATGGTATCAAAATGAGCAAAATTTAGGAAAAAAAGTGCATTTAATTTCGGCACTTTTTAAAAGGACCCCCTTAATCGAGTGTAAGTGCAGTACTATGACCTCTACACATTTCAAGGTTGTCTTTTAACTATTTACAACTACAATTTAACACCCGACCACTAAATTTAACCCGTTTTTACCTACAGCAATATGTGTGCCGAAATTACACTATTTTATTTTATAACGATTGCTCACCACAGAACGTAGAACAACGTAGAACCACGGGGACTAAAAATTCGGAAAATAGACTAAATTTTACCAGGACAGTTTAAATTTTAAACCAATTTATTGCGTAATCATGAAATGCCCATGTTCTAAAAACGAGTAACAATTTTATTTTTTGTAAATCACACAATTTCAGATGGAAATATCATAAAAAGCGCACGACAGTCATCTACATAAAATTAGCTCTCATTTGAGCTATCAAACGTCGTATTCCGTCCAGGATTACTAAAGATATAATCCAAAATCAAAAATACCCAATTGGGAAAAGTGCCGAAATTAAATGCACTACCCTATACCTCAAATTCCCCAATTTTTATCGTTTTTAGTACTGGGACCTCCTACTAAATTTTGCCAAACCTATGTCTTTCTCTGATATCCGGGAAGAGGGTCGCCGCCCACCCACGTCCCTACCTGAAAGTATCTGTCCAAGCCGCCGACCATCAGAAGCTGCTTGAACTGCTGCGGACTCTGGGGGAGGGAGTAGAAGCGGCCGGGCATTCGCGTCGGGACCGGGAACTCCCGAGCTCCGCCCGGCGTTCGCCGAAACAAAGTCGGGGTCTCAATCTCCACGAAACCGCCGGTCTCCACTAGGTAGCGCCGCATCCGGTGAACCAACCGGGATCGGAATCTGAAATTGAAACAAAACGAAATGAGCAACAGTCGCTATAAAATACACGTGACTGGTGACTGTGACTCATTCCGTAGTTAACAGGTGCCGTTTAAAATCTAAAACGAGCAACAGTAAAAGTCGCACATATTTTACACAAGTTGTGACTTTTCTCCCGCAGTAACGATAATAATAATTGAAATTATTTTATAAAATAATAGAACATTACTGCAAGTAATATTAATTTAATTTATTATTTTGTTCAGAGTAAAGAAAAACATTTTGAATCCTTCTAGAATTTTTCTCCAAAAATTTCCAAATTTCGTAAAAAGCTCTCAAAATTGGTGGGGAAAACCTAGATAACAAAGAAATTGCAAAGCTAAGTCCATATTTAATTGATAATTTTAAGAGACCAACAACAGTACTTAAATAAAATGAAAACTATAGTTTTTTTTGACATGATATGTTTACTAATGATTAATAAGTAACATAATTTGCGAAAAATGAATCACACGACTGCCGAACGCTACTTTTTTGGAAACACATGTGCAACTTTTCTTACTTTTGTTAATATAGTGAATGTTAATAATAAACAAGACTCGACCATAGGTCACCGAAGGGGGGGTGTAGGGGGGGGGTCACCCGACGGCCTCTGAGACCTATCCCCCCCCCTAAGGCCCATTTTTGACCCCTCCCCCCCATCGACCCCTTGAACCCCTGACCCCCCCTAAGGCCCATTTTTGACCACCCCCCCTAACTAGACAATCCCAAAAAATGCTTAAAAAATGGTCAAATTTCGTCAAAAAATTGTCAATTTTGGTCAAAAAAATGGTACCCGGGGTATGACCACCCCCCCTGCTTTTTTTCAAAAAAAAACACCCCGGGGTGTGACCCCCCCCCCTGGAGGTCAAAAACCTCCACACCCCGGGGTGTGGAGCGCCCCCCCCCCCCCCTGAGCCGTCGAAGGTCGGTGACCTATGGACTCGACGATAAAAAAGGGCCATATTTTATTAATTATAAGCCTTTGTTTAAAATGTTTTGGTAGTCATTATTAAAAAAGATCGAGTTCTAAACATTATATTAAAAAACTAAGATTATTTTAAATTGCTAAGATATTAAGCTGGGCCTTTTTCATCCTGTGATCTTTTTTATCATCACTTAAATAATTACATGTAGATCTCTTAGGGCAATATCAACCCAACATAGAACTGTTTTGGTGATCTTACAAACACGAACGCAAAATAAAACAAACCGTAGTATTGTCTGCATTCCTGGCCTTCTAATATCCAAATATCGATATTTCAACCTTAAACGTTCTTCTTTAATAGCATTGTAATTATCTTTTACTTCAAAAGGAAGAAAACTGTCAGCAACATTCAGTATTTCCATGTGATCAAGGTTTACCTGCAATAAGTATACTATGCATTGCCACATACTTTACTGAAACTATAAATAAAAAAACAACCACAAAAATTTTGTTAAAAATCAATGTATGGATCATTGTTAGATCCGGAGGTTTTCCTAAAGCATCGAAATTTTGATTCTACCGTAGAATTCTTAGGTGAAACATTTATTATTCTCGCAGTTATTATATAAACGATTAAAATTTGATCGTTTACATAATAACTGTGAGAATTACTCAACATCATTACATAACAACTATTTTCAAGAAAACATATTTTCTTGAATAAAAAAAATTTTATGGAGAAAAAAAAAACTGAAAATTAAAAAAATGTATCATATTGGATATGATTAGAGTACGGATTTCAGGATTTCTCTTATTTCGTTTCGGTTTCGAAAAAAGGTGTGTGGTCTGTGATAGCATTGTTTATAAGGTTTATATTTTTGTAAATTAGCGGTGTGTTTAATGCCAGATTTACTTCGATCTGCCCGGTGGCCATGTCTGGATTCACATCCTTTTCAGGACGGGCTTGCACCACGCCGGATATCTGCAGGACGGACTCTCTGCTAGGAATCAGAATGTCCCTAAAACTGACAAAAAAATGAGACATTTTTTTATTAGTTACTGAATTCCGGTTTCGAATTTAATATTTTGGTTTGTTCGACGGAAACACTTTGATTAAACAGTTTCCGCTTTTTTGAACCCATAGGGCATTAGTGTAACGCATAAAACTTCATCCAGTGAAGTATCAGGGTTGTTCATTTTTCAATAAAAAAGCTAAAGCCTGGTAATTGTTTTGTAACGCTATTGTACCCGAACATACTGCCTTCTGGTTATGTAGTCCGGCAGTCAGTAGTATTTGAACCTTCCTGTACGAGTAGGAATTGACCAGTTTGTATTTGGTCTAACCATCCGCACAGCGTCACGCGCTTCCCCACACGGCGGCACTTTGACGAAAACTCCCATTCTGTTGATTTTTCAGAAGCAAGACTCCCAACAAAAATAAAATACTAGTAATAATGTAAAGCATAGGTGAGCACGATCGGGGAAGCTAGGGGGGGGTGGTTACCCGGGGTAAATCGAATTTTGAATTCTAGGAGGGGGGTCCCAGGGGGGTCCGGACCCCCTCTAGCTTTTTAGGGGGGGTCGACCCGGGGTGCGAAATTTTGAAATTTAGAGGGGGGTCAGGTGCGGTCTGGTGTCCAAAGCAAAACAGTTTTAAACCATATTAACTTTAATAATTGTTTTTTTTATAGGATAATACTACATTTTATTGAATAAAAAGCCATATTCATGTATAAAAAGGGTGTAAAAGCATGAATATGTGATGAAAATTCACGTTTTTGGAAGAAAATTTAGTATAAAAAAGGTACCTAAAATTTTTCCGAGAGGGGAGGGGGGGGTCAGATTTGAAAATCTAGAGGGGGTCAGGGGTGAAAAATTCGGAAATGTGGGGGAGAGGGCCCCCCCGCCCCCTCACATTTCCTTCTAGGGGGGGCCCTCCCCAAAAAAAATTTCGAGGCCACGGGGGGGGGGACCCCACCCTGCCCCCCCTTTCTCACCTATGATGTAAAGTCACCGCTGATAAAACGTCAGTGGTTGGGATATGAAGGCTGTCTATTTTTCGGTCAAAACCCTTAAAGGTACGGTACCGAGTCAAACTTTTGTCCTCGATTTTGATTATTTTTTGTGAAAACATTACCCTTGCCCCGGATAGCCCACAAAATTTTTTTTTATTAAAATATTTTAGTTTAGCAAATATGACCCTCCAAAAATGGCGTTTTTCGACGATTCTGCACTTAAAAGATTGCCCCATGGGTATTAAAATTTAATTTATAAAATAATGCACTGAAAGAAAGCGGCTACTTTAACTTGATACCTTGATTGTTAAGATTGGTGCAGTATTTGTCGAGATATTGCGTTTCCCGTGCAAAAAGCCCACGATTTTTTCGCTAAAAATACGAAGTGTAGGCAAAAATGTTGGCAAACTTTACCAAATAATTGCCGTCGTTTGGTCTTCATGTACCGAATTGTCACAAAACGCCATTTTCGGAGGCTCATATCTCCTGAACCAGTAGAGATATTTTGATGAAAATTTTTTTGTGAGTTACTGGAGGCAGGGGTAAGGTTTTCACAAAAAATAATCAAAATCTAAGACAAAAGTTTGACTCGGTACTGCACCTTTAAGCTTGCTAATTTGTTCGTAAACCGTACTCAAACTTACTTCCGTCTGGTCATGTATTCCGGCAGTAACACTTGAACCTTCCCGTACGAGTCCCGAAGGATCAGAAATTGCCCGCCCCGTATTCGGTCCAGCCATCCGCACAGCGTCACGCGCTCTCCCACTCGGGCGGCGTCCAGCTCCCCGCAGTTGTGCGTGCGGAGGGCGTGGGCGTTAACGGCTCCGGAGCTCCGAGCCGCCGCGTCGCAGTACCGTCTGAGATCGACGGTGACGGCGCGCAATCCTTTTAGCATGAGAGTGGACGTTTAAACCTAAAGCAGACCTGTGCACGGTCTGGAAATGCCCCCCTCCGTTTTATTGGAGGATTTGCCCCCCCCCGCCAAAAAATGAAAAAGTACCCTAAAATTATGACGCCATTTTTGACCTATGATGACGCCATCATCGCGAATTTTTTGCAGTTTTTAGCCTATTTCGATGTATTTTAAGCCATTTTAGACCTATTTTTACCTTATTTTCGCTTTTTTCCCTTTACTCTTCTTTTTTCTCCTTTTTTTCTCTTTCCCTCCTGCTTGCCCCCCCGTTTCATAAAAGTTGCCCCCCCCCCATTTTGGAATTGCCCCCCCCGTTTTAACCCCGGGGAAGGCAGTGCACAGGTCTGCTAAAGACATGACTTAAATTCGGCCAGCGTTAATTTTGTTCATTAGCGATTATTTTTATCACACGCAGTTATCAAAAATGAACAAAGTATAGACAGAAAGATGAAAATGACAACCTATCCAACCATACTCAATTCATTTCACAATTTCGGGCATGGAAAGAATAGCAGGGGGTGGCCGAAATTAGGGTTGGCCGAATTGAAGTCACTTACTGTTGTTGTTGTTTAAAGACATGCACTAGAAAAAATATACCGTAACCTAAAATATCCGGCTGTACGTCAAATTGCGCCAACCAAAATTGTAAGAAATGTACTAGCAGGAATATTATAACCCAAGAAAATTTCCGGCTCGAATGATACAAAACATTTTGTCTAAAATTTTTGGCGAACTCGCACATACGCCATAATCATTGCAGATCTGTGCACGCACCCCAGATGTGTTATTGGGGGGTGGCGATTTTACAACGGGGGGCATTGGGGCAATTTTTTTTTGAAACGGGGGGAATAAAACGGGGGGCAAGCAGGGGAGAAAAAAAAGGAGAAAAAAAGAGAAA
>JASAMX010009323.1:0-13091 GCA_030248175.1 Microlaimidae sp. YZB2_3 | reverse complement strand
CATAAAACTAAAAAACGTAAGAAAATCCCTATCAGCTGTGTGCGAATCATGCAAATTAAACCAAACCGTATGCAAATTATTTTTTAGGTGAGATTTATCCTTTTCATTATAAAAACTAAAATATAAAGCAAATTTTGTTTTTGATTCTTCAGTTAATTATATCTTGGACTTGCTTTGCTTTATCTTTTTTGCTCTACTTTGAGTGCAGAATAATGGATTTTTTACGTATTTTGTTTGTTGGTTCCGTATGAAAAAATTAAATCTGTCTGCAACAATTTTTTAGGTTGGAATCATCGATATTTTGCTAATAAAACTGTTAATTTATCTGCGATCGGCATGTTTAACGACCATCCTTACCATTCGCCGCCTATAGCGTTAAGCGCAGTGAACAGTGCCGTATTAAGATATTACACGGGTGTACAGGATGAAAACTTCCGGTTCGAGACCACAAACCACCCCCTACCACCTACATCGCAAGACTTAGTAGCTGAATTTCGCAACTTGCAGGTAAATTGTTTTTAAGGAATAAGTCACATGTTAATTGGTAAAGAATTGTTTAGTTTCATTTGTGAATCTCAGTTTTTTTATTATAACCGCAGCTTTCTCGACGTGAAAGTTAAACAACTTAAGTTTTACTATTTAGGGTAACTGACTTAATTTCGGCCACTTTTTTTTATTTTTTTGAATAAGTTTTTTCTGGCTTTTTCAATCAAGCCAAAATTTGGCCTAAAAATCAAACAATAACTATATTTGTTATTCCAGTACAGATACTGAATATTTCTGTTACACTTAAAAATCAGTGAAGGTTTAAACTTTTTTTTAAAGTGGCCGAAATTAAGGCGCGTGCCATTTATTTCGGCCACCTACAAAAAACTGGCCATAACCATTGCTTAAACGAACAATAAAAATTTCTAATGGTTGCAAATTTACCCTTAGGTATTGTTCTTGGTACATATAACTTTATTTTTTCCCGTTTGCGAACTTTAATAGTTATTAGCAAGACTTTAAATAATTATGTCAAAACCTTAAAAAACAAGTTTTGATTACTTGCATTTTTTGTTCAATTTTTATTTTTGGCTTAAAAAACGTCAAAACAAAGTCAAACGAGCAAAAAAAATTCTTTATACATACGGTAGTACAATGATATTTGAAAACAGCAAAAAACGACAGATTCTTTCACCTAAATTTTAAGGTGGCCGAAATTAACGGAATCTTAAAATGTGCAGTTAGTTAAACGTATTGCAAAAAAATTTTGAAAAAAATATCAAAACATTAAAATTAACAACTTTGAGCCTTAAAATAGAAGATAATTTAAAGGTATATATTGCTTCGTTCTAAATTTTTCATGCAGTTTAAACACAAAGCAAAAATTAAGAAAATCATAAAAAATTTACTTTTGTATGAAAATGTCTGATATGTACAAATAACACAGAAAAATTTTGTGCAAAAACACTTTATTAAACATTTATCCAGTTACGTATTCGCTGTTCTTCTGTGCCTTAAAAATAAGCTAATTTTCTAACACCCTAAATTGGTGGCCAAAATTAAGGCGTGGCCGAAATTAAGTCAGTTACCCTAAAGGAAAACTATTATAAAATGATTTTGAAAGAAAATGAAAATTTTCCTAATTTTCTTACCGATGTTTTATCCGTCAGTAATAATTGCATTGATTTTTATATGAAGATTTACAACCAAAATTCAAATATATAAAAAGGTCGCAAAGATAGGATTTTTCAAAATTATATTAGTAAAAGAAAGACTGGATAAAAGCCGTCACCAATAAATATCCAAAAGTTTCGTACAATAAACAATTTTATAACGAAAACATATAAAAAGAAAATTATAAATAATAATTCATTTGATTATTCATTTATAAAACGTACAGCTCCTCACAATTTGACAAGTGACACCTCCAATTACCGTTAAAGAATTAAAAGAACTTTTATTTTTATGTTAAAAAATTATTTTTAACGGTAAATTAAAGTAAAGGGAAAGGGAAATGTTTTACGTTTTTTTAAATGGATTCATTAATTATTATATACAGTTTTGTATAGTGTATTTAATTTTTATATTAGAATTTAACTTTCTGTATATTTTTGTTAAAAAAATATAACTCTTTCATTATTTTTTGGCATAAGTTTTTTCCGCCTTTTTTTTTTACTAAAATCCACTTAAAGCCGTCAGCAGGGAACTTGGAGCCGACGAAAAGTTTTAGAAACTTGAAGCCGAATGTTAAAAAATCGTGGGGTTCGATTTAAGATTTGCTTAGACTTATAGGGATAGGTGTAAGAGATTTCACACTTTCAGTTTCAAGTTCCAAATTTTGGCTTAATGTTCCAGTTCCAAATGCCTTTGGCGTCAGTCAACAACTTTGTAGTTTTGTTGTTAATTGTTAAATTTTTAGGTGATGACGTTTTGCGATTCAATGTCTATAATAATAGGCTTAGGAATTTTGTCTAGCTCATTTTCAGTTTTTCTTATTAAAGAGCGCACCAGCAAAGCGAAGCATCTCCAGGTAATAGAGCTTGGTTTCATTTTGTTGAAAACCTGGAGCCATTTTAAAAAATAATAATAGAAACTTAAAGTTCTAAACTAATAAAATTTAAGCCATTTCGTTATGAATCTAGAACTACAACACTGTTTGAATGTTGGTTTTTTTTGTCAAGAATCTGCATCCTAAAAAAATGGTGAAATGAACGTGATGGTTTTAACTTCTGACTATTTCACGTTTTCATAAAAAGTATTTGAGCATGGATTTGGGCATGCTCTCGCAGTTTATGATTTTGTTTTAACTAAACTTTTACGCATTTAAAAAAAAGATTATTTTTGTTTATTTATTTTTGTCTCCAAGTTTTATAGTAGTTATAGTAATAATTATAGTAGCAACAGTTAAGGCCGGTTCACACTGGGGTGGCAGTGGATAATGGATAGTGATCGCGCGCGTTTACATCATTACAGCGTTATTGTTGCTGCGGTATAAAGGGTGTGCGCTGTGCTAGTGTTGTGATAGTTAACCAAAAATCAAAGTAGGTAGTTAAGTAGGTAGTTAACTACTTTAAAAACTATAAGTAGGTAGTTAAGTAGTTAAATAAAATTATCAGTAGGTAGTAAGTAGGTAGTTAACTACTTAAAATTTTTGAACTAGGTAGTTAAGTAGTAAGTAGTTAAGTAGGTAGTTAAGTAGTTAATCCTTTACCTAAAGATATACTTGCCCTAGTAAAAATGAAATTTTAAATTTTTAATGTAAAAAACACTTAGTCATTCCTTTAATAATTAACAATTTCTATATTTTATCGGTTTTTGCCAGTTCTTTATGTTTAGCAATATTTACATAACGGCTGGACAGATAATATAACATAGTTCAAATTCAAGAACTTGTTTACAAGAAAAAATAATTTATTGTTAAGTTAACAAATTTTGCTGACGTATTTTGAAAACTTATTTTAAAAGGTTTTGTATTTTTTACCCACTTTATTGCGTAACAGTACTGATGGGCTATAGTTCGCAAATAAACCTAAAAACTTCAACGATTTTAATAAGGTTCATAAACTATAAAGCACTTTGTGTATAAAATCACTTTTAAGTGGCGAAACATCGATTTTATTGAAGACTCGCAGCACGTGCAAATTACTGAAGATTACTGTACACGTTGTCACATTTTGTTTCAAACAGCTGTGAGTTTTATCTAATATCGCCCCGCAGAGATTGATTGTTTGTGTAAAAACACTAAATACTTGACTGCTTACTTCACTAACTACTTTCTGCCTACTTTGCTAACTCCTACTTTTTAACTACTTTGTTAACTACTTGTATTAACTACTTTATTTTTTGAAAGTAGGTAGTTAAGTAGGTAGTTAACTACTTTTAAAAAAAGAAAGTAGGTAGTTAACTACTTTTAAAAAAGAAAGTAGGTAGTTAAGTAGTTAGCCAAAATCATGGTAGTTAAGTAGTAAAGTAGTTAACTACTTAAGTAGTTATCACAACACTACGCTGTGCGTCACCATCAGCTGCCAGTCCGGTGTGAACCGGCTTTTATAGTAAAATAAGTGATTAATAAGTAATAATAAGTGATAATAAGTAGAGTATTGATAGAAAGGAAACTAGGAAGGAAAGAGCACAGAAGGGCCCACAAATTTCTAAGCTCCAAGTTTTCAAAATCTAATCCCACCCTCAGTACATCTGCGGCGTTCATCCTGTCAATTTTTGGCTCTCCACTTACATATGGGACTCGATTAACTTTTTGGTTCCGAGTCTGTTGATTCTATTTACCATGTGGGCATTCCAAGCCGAACCCTACGTCAGCGACGATCACCTAGGATTAATATTCTTTCTGCTAATGGCTTATATCTGGGCGTCTTTGGGTTATATGTACGTGGGTTCTTTTTTCTATTCGGAACCCACGGTCGGATTTGTCAAACTGACAATTATCGCATTTATGACCGGTAAGGTTTTTTAAACTTACGTGCGAACTTCCGTTGTGATAATGTTTCATGAATAGAACGCTTTTTAAATAAGAGCTCTAATGTAAAACTGGCGGGTGATTGTGTAACGCAACATGTCAGTCATTAAGATCTCTCCGGACAGTTTTCTTAAGTATGGAAAATCGCGATTTTTGGCATATGAGATCTCGTGAAATACAGTAATATTTCATTAAAAAATTTGTATGAGTGTTAAAAAGGCAGAAATATCACGATTATAAAGTGAACATTCATTATATTATTGTAAGCAATTGAAATAATTCATATTAAAAATCAAATTGCAATGAAATTTTTTTAAAACCCTTAAAATATTTACTGCACACTATTCATTAAAAAAATACTTCCAATAGAGAGACACCGTCACCATTTTTCACGTACGTAAAAATTAAATTGAATACTTTTGTATTTATGGTTTAATATACAATTTTCCGTGAAAAATGGGGGTTATTTTTTTCAAAATTTCGGTGAAACTTCGATTTAATTTACTTTAGTAAATTTTAAAGCTCCAGATAGTATATTTCTATTGAAGTTTATAACTTTTGGAAGGCCATAATATCTTTTGTATTTTTTAAAGCATATTTTTTTTTGTCGTGCGTTTTATCGATTTTTTTAGAGGGTTAGTTTATAAATCGCTTTTAGAGCTCATCATCCCATGGTAGCAGTGGCATAGTCGGTTATCGCGTTGTCAAATTTTTGAAAGGTCCCGAGATCGATTCCCACATAAAACATATTTGGCCATAGATTTTTTTTTGATTTTAATAATGTTTTTTTTTATTTTTTTTATAATTTTAAAAATTTATTTCACATAATTAAAAAAAAATATTATTATTGTAAACAGGATTTTTTGCCTGCTTTTCGCCAATTATTCAAATTTTCGTCATTTGAATATCTTAAAATATTATAATACTCTAAGTATAATAATTCAAAAATAAATTGTGTGTAAATAAAAATGGGTAATTTTTGCTCTTTATTGCAATTGGTTTAAAATTCTACTGAACGCTCTGCAATAAAAACTGTCCTGAGAGACCTTAAGGTACTGAAGCTGGAGATTACAGGTTAAAATCCTGCATCGCCAATTGTTTAGCTAAAAGATATTAGCAAATTAGCAAATTTTATCGCATTTTTCTTTTAAAAACTCAATTTATTTGCATATTTTTGGACGTCATACCGTAGTAAATAAATCAGTAAAAGCAAAGTACTGTTCTTTCTAGAAAGCATGAACTCTTATAATATTTTAAAACAAGACAGTCCCTTTACAGCAATAACATTTCCACAGAATACGATAGATTATAATATATCACCAACAGAATAAATGATTAAATATTAAAATTAAATAAATAAATAGATAAAAGAAATTAAATTAAATAAATAAATAAATAGATTAAATAAATAAATAAATTAATTAATTAAATAAATAAATAGATTAAATAAATAAATAAATGATTATAAAAGTGTGGCTAGAATTATTAATTATACGCTAACATAGCTTCCGCTTAAATCAATTTTTCTGTTTGAAAATACATTTTTTGTCCAATACAGATGTAGCTTTATAGAAAACTTAACCCTGGGTTTTATTAATTTACGTAGCTTTTGAATTTATTTATTGAAATTTACGACGATAGTTAGTTATTTGATTATAACTATTTATTTACTATCCTTGAAAAATGCTCTAAGAATAGAGCAGGAAAAATAGGCGATTTCCCCCCGGGCGCATGTTTAGACAGGAAAGATGTGGACTAGTCTGAGATGGACATTATGTGGACTATAGGAAATTTGCATTTGGTTTGGGCAGCTGCTCACTGAATAAAAATTTATACCATATGATAATGATTTGTTACCATATGATAATAATGTATACATTGATCTAATCACACAGCACTGTTACATTTTTTTAGTTTGATGAAATGTCAATTGAAAATGTGCAAGAAACAACTATAAATTTGAAAAAGTGGCAATTTCGCGCTTGTCAAAATTGCTGTGAGTATGATTTTTTCATTGACATTTCATCTAGCTAAAAAAATGCAACAGTGTTGTGTGATAAGATCAATGTATAAACAAATCATTATTATATGGTAGAAATTTTTATTCAGTGAGCAGCTGCCCAAACCAAATGCAAATTTCCTATAGTCCACATAATGTCTGTCTCAGACTAGTCCACATCTTTTCTGTCCAAGCATACCCCCCGGAAAAAATCGCCCATTTTCCTGCTCTATTTTTAGAGAATTTTTCAAGGCTATTTTACCACCTTTTTTGAATTAAATTAAAAAATAGCGTAATAAACTATAGTTTTAGCTGCGCAATGACATATGTTTATAATCATTCCGTTGCCGAGATATACTTTTTTAAATAAAAAATAATGAGAAGAAGATGATGTATTTAAATGACAAAATTTACCCACGTTCTTTAATTATAGTTAGTGCGGTGCAGTGGCGCTCCAGACAAAGTTTACCTACGTTCTCTAAATATAGTTGACGTGATGCCGTGCGCCAATGATTGCCATTATAATTCTAAAGTAAAAATTATAATAATAAGAAGATGATGAACATAAATTACAAAATTTACTTACGTTCTTAAACCATGACAACCCACGTTCTCTAAGTATAGCTGCCGCGGTACCGTGAGCTAAATTGCAGTGTGACACCCCCGCACCACCGATGATTGGAATCGTATTTTTTGAAATATAAATAATAATAAGAAAAAAGGTGATATACATAAATACAAAATTTACCAGGTTAGTTGTCGCGGTGCCGTGAGGCTAAATTGCAGTGGGCGCTCCCGCGCCAGCGATAATTGCAATTATTTTCTTGGAATAAAAAAATTAGAAAAAGAAGATTATAACCATAAATTACAAATTTTATCTGGATTCTTTGATTATAGTTGATGCGGTACCGCAGGGTTAAATCGCCGCGTGAACGATGAAAAAATACTGATTTTAAGATAATGAGCGTTGGAATTATAATAATAAATAGAAGAAGATGAACACAAATTACAAAAAAAAATCCCAACGTTCTTTAATTATAGTGTGCATGGTGCTGTGGGGCCAAACCGCCGCCTGGCGTTCCCGCGGCACCGATACTTATTTTATTTTTTTAATAAAACTTTGAATTAATTTTGTCATCAGGGGTCGCATTCTGAAGAAACCCTTATATTTACCCAGATAAATCCATTTCAGTGAAAATAACAAAAATAAATATATATTATAAATAAATAAACCTGTCACATATGGGACAGAAAATGATTGCAATGAATTTTTTTAAATTTTTTTTCTTGCGCCGCCAAACCACCTCGCGCAAAATAAAAAATTTAATCAATGCGCTTATTTTATTTTTTATTAAATTAATCCTACGGAAGAAAATATTTAACCACCTCTCGAGTTGGATAAATTCTTATTCTTAAAACAATAGAAAAAATTTAACCCGACTTTTACCTAGGTAAAATATATTTTTCACTCGCATCCTTAAGTACGTAAAAAAAAGTTACCCTGGGGTAACTTTTAACCGCGCGTCAGAATGCGCGCCCTGTAATGCAAGGATTAAAAAAAGTACTTTGTTGTTTTTGCCATTTTCCGCGCGACTGAAGTAGATGGCGCTTGGAACGGTTCCGTTTCCGCCACCAATTAAAACGGAGCACCGTCTTCTGCTATTTTGTGCGGTTTCTACGAGGGACTGTTCGTTGTCTGTCCTGTACAATCCTTATTGTTGCCAAAAGGCTGTTATTGTGCGCTTGGAAGTTTTTATTTGTCTATATTTTAAATTTTTTATTTTGATCAATAAATCGATAACAAGGACCTAAATAAAAAAAGTAGCTCCTAAGAAAGTTGCGTAATTTTTTCTTCTTTCCAATGAGCCCATGTTTTTTTTTTGATCAATCAGTACCGAAGGAGGAATATCGATTTTAGGAATTGAGCGTTAGAATAATAAGAAGAAGCAGAAGAAGAAAGAGATGAACATGAATTTCAAAATTTACCCACGTTGTCTAATTATGATTGGCGCGGCGCCGCGGAGCTAAATCGTCCCCTGGGGCTCCCGCGCCACCCATGATGGACCAAAAATGTCCGCAAACACAAAAAATTGCATAGAAATGCGCATATATACGCATTTATTTTTTTAAGTTTTGTGCGGTTGCTTTTAAAAACATCTTTCTTTTTTTTACAGAAAAACAATGTTAATTTGTATGGCGTGGTGCTGAAAACATATATGCTACATTTGCACAAAATTTTGTCAAAAATTATTACAAAAAAATGATCAATAGCAAAAAAACCAGAAAGCCACAGTGACATTAGCATTCATGATTGTGTGTTGGCATATGCTCAGAAAGTAGCATCCATAAATTTATTATGGAATGAAAACTTGGGTTTAAAAAGAATGCACAAATCAAGTTTTGTGAAAAAACTATTTACAATAAAATTTTAAAATTTTATTAAAATTTACATTAAAATTATCCTCAAAAAAACTTGAAAGGCAAAAAGTATAAAAAGAGTTTTTGACCGATTTTTTTGGTTTTGAAGTTTTGTCTATGTGCGTTCACTTTTACGTTACGTTTAAAGACCATTGCGTTTTCGACTGTTTTGGACATTTTAGGACTGTCTTTTGACCAGGAGGTTTAGAAACGTTAGTACTACTTTGACTAGAATCAAAAAATTTCGGGAAAATAAACTCCTGCGAAAATATCAAGGACACTTGTGGTTTTACAAAATCCGACCATCGGATTATGTCTTTTGAATCCTCAGAACAAAGTTAATTAATTTCTAAAATAAGTTTCTAGTGATTTTGCAACCCTAAAATAAAATGTTCTGAAGCTCTTGCTTCTGAAGTGGAGAGGACTCCTGAGAACATCACTATTTTTGTACAGGTCCAGGCACAATGATATTGATTGGGATTCTGGAAATTCCACAGCTGCATCTGAAAGAATACAGAGATATTTTATTTTGGTTTTTCATGGCATTATCACCTCATTTTTGTCTTGGACAGGCAATAAGAGATTTTGGCGACAATTATTTAAGTTCAAAAACTTGTTTACCGGTCGCTTACAAGTGCAAAAATAAACTTTTCCAAAATTCAGCTTGCTGTGAAGGTAAAAAGTTTTACTTGATCATTTATCTTTTCCTCCTTTGAAAATTAAATTTGAACACTGAGAGGTTTTGTTGCCAAAAAAACAACGTCAACAACGTTGTGGTTCAAAAACAACGTTTTGGTTTATTTGAACCCACCATGTACACTGAAAAAGATTTAGGGTTTGATACGAAGACACCCAGAGCGGGAACTTTTTTAAAACTAAAGTTTATTTATTTTAATTACTCAGCGTTAATCGCCAAACCTAATAGTATAATATTATTAAAGTATACGTGTCACAGTTGGGACTTGATCTCAGGATCTTCAGGACCGTTTTGTAAGTTTAATAAACTTTTAAACTTTTCTTTTAAATAAGTAATCATGAAAAAATATTAATTTTCAAAAGCTACAGACTTGTATTCTGAGACATAATACAAAAGTCACTGCTGGTTTTATGGTGTATGAATGCGTCAGGCTATAAATTTACAAAACGTTTGATGATTTTTGTGTATAAAATGTGTGTGTGAAGACAGTTTACAGGATTTTTTTATGCACATATGCACTACTTAATACGGTGTAAGTTGACCCCGTTCCCGTAATGGCCTTTTTCTCCATTACAACCGTAAAACCTGCGTACCACAAAGGTAAAACATTCCTCTCACAGTGGTGGTATTTTCGTATGACAAATATCGTACGTAAACCTTACCGCGGTAAACTCTACGCATGACCTAAGTCCTATTTCCGTTATACATAAATTTTTGTGCGCGAATAGTGCCCAGTGAGCGAGCAAATTGAAATGGTTAAAGGTTTACGGTAACAATATGCAAATTTTTGCAACATGAAATATCTTACGTAATACACTGTATCTGTGAGAAAAATCTGCATATTGCTACCGTACTGCTTTAACTATTTTCATTTGCTCGCTCACTAAGCAACACTCGAGCAAAAAAATTATGTATGACAGAGGCACGGCATAGGTCTTACAAAGGTTTCACGGTTGTAAACGAGAAAAAGGCAATTACCGGAATGGGTCAATACATTATATCAAATACTTGATTATATGAGGAATTAGCATTAGTTGTGTTCACATAACTAGGTGTGATGTAACTCTGAATGACATGACGTGATTGAAAAACAAACCATCTATATTACATTTCGTTATTGTTAATGAAAATCTGGTTTTATTGTTTTGTTTGTAGGATGTACTGGAGGGCTCTGTTTAAAATACAGTCAGAATTATTTTCGATGGGAAGAACCAGGAGTGGGAAGGCAAATATTTTTCCTATTTGTTCACGGAATTTTGTACAGTGTCTTGCTTCTATTGTATGAGTTTGGTTACATTAGATGGCTGAGCTACAAATTGAAATCCAATTATTCATTTTTAAATGAACACGGTAAAATATAAATTTAATGAACAAATTTCTATTTAAAAACTGCTTTTTTAATTGTTTTTTTAAAGTTATTTTTTATTTGGCTGAAAAATTTTTTATATAAACTCATTGCAACCTGGAAAAGTGTGTAGTTTAGTTGAAATTAGATATCTTCAACACACAAGATGCCTAATTTGTCACTTTATATTAAATTTAATATTTATTTGAAGCAAAATTTTTAATTTATTTTAACAAAATCACGTTAAAAAACAAAAAAAAAATATTTCGTTGCAAAACCAAAACATTGTATGTTGTTTTGATTTTTCAAGCACATTTTGATAAATAGGTCAAATTAAATTTAGGTATACATAATTAATTTTATTGAATTATCGAAGGCATAATTAATAAAATTTTTATACCTATTAGAGAAAAATGTGACATCGCTAAAAATATTTATAAAATGCATTTATTTCTAAATTTAGCAATTTAGAGCCGTATCAAAATTTTGGAAACTTGGACCAGGGAAAATTAGATAACATAAAGTCGTATTTTTTAGGCGTTTTGTTTTGTTTTGTTATTAGGTAGGTAATAATAGAAGTATTGATTTTAACTAATTTTTCTTGTTTTCTTTAATGAAAAACGTCATAAGCATTCAATTTTATTTGGTCTCTCCAAATGTTCCTGTATTATTAACATCAACATATTCATTATTTCATCTGCTGATTTAGATTGATTTTAAAATATATTGATTTTTTGATATATTATGTTATTATTATTATATATTATGTATGTTATGATTTTATTATATTTAAATTCTTGAGGGAATACTAGCGGTCATCGTCGATTATCGGACAGTGACTACGACGGTTTTTCCACTGGCGATGTGAAAACGGAGGAAGACGGTCGCAGCGCTAACGAAAGCTTGGGATCCCGATCCACGAGCTTCCAAAACTTTTCCACCATTTCTGAAGGTAATTTTTTATGTAAAAAAAATTCGTTTTGCGTAATTTTTCATAGATTAAATCAAGAAGAAAACCGTAAATTTACGATTAGATTTTGACTTTATTAGACCCATGGAGAACACAATTATTTAGGATACAAGAAGCCCGTGTCAGCCATACGGCTGACAAATAATTTTTTCCGGCATCTTTTATATTCATTTACTTCTTTTTTTTTTCAAAATTCAACCCTTCTATGTCATTCCCGTGACTGTAAGCTTTACAATGATACCTCAGTTAACCCGCACTTCATTTTGTCGTTGGAGGAAGGGTCTTTCCCTCGTTTGGTGAAAATATGTTGTCCAGCATAAAGATGTCCATGTTATTTTTTACTAATTTGAACCCCCTTATGATGCTCCCTGAACTATATGGTTTACCCATAATATCTGATTTACCCCCATTTTTTTGTGATTGGGGAAAAAGGTCTTTCCCTCTTTGGTAAAAATATGTTGTCCAGTATAAAGATGTCCATGTTATTTTTTTTTTAAATTTCAACCCATTTATGACATTCTCCAGACTGACGCAAGTTTTGCAATGATACCTCATTTAGCCCAATCCGTTTTGTGGTTGGGAAAAAGACCCCACCCCCCTTTGGTCAAAATGCGTTGTCCTGCAAAAAAAATGTCCTTGTTATTTATTTTTTGAAACATTAACTCTTTTATGACATTTCTTGAAACTTAAGCTTTGCAATGATATCTTATGTAGCCCAATCTTTTTTGGGGTTAAGAAAAAAGGTCATTCCTGCTTTTAGTAAAAAAACGTTGTCCAGCATAAAGATGACCATTTTCATTTTTCCAAAAACATGATATTCTGGTTTGACATTGGCGAATTACTCTCACCAATAAGTTTGAGCCAATTTGAAAATAAAAATTTTTCAACTTTCAAAGTCCATAGGGCCCTGTTTTTGTGAAAAAGTGTTGTGCAACAACCAAAAGATGTCCATGCATTTTTTTTTAATTTCAACCCCTTTATGACATTCCCCTGTCTGTAAGCTTTGCAATGATATTTCATTTAGCCCAATCCTTTTGCTGGTTGGGGAGGAAGGTCGTTCCTCTTTTTAGTGAAAAAACGTTGTCGAGCATTAAGATGTCCATGTTATTCTTACCAAAAAACATGACATTTTGGTTTTACATTGGATAATTACTCTTATCAATAAGTTCGAGCCAATTCAAAGACAAAAAATTTTCATTTTCC
>JASAMX010009322.1:0-19886 GCA_030248175.1 Microlaimidae sp. YZB2_3 | reverse complement strand
TTTTTCATCAACAAAATCAATTCTGCGACTTAATTGCCGCCAATATGAAATAAAATTCTAACAAAATATCAACAAACATAGCAGGGACGTAGCCAGAGGCGGCCGCCCCCCCCCCCCCCCACCCACCGAAACGGTCAGACAAGAGGAAAAATAAGGATAGTGGTTGGGCAGGGGGGGGGCGGCCGCCCCCCCCCCGAAATGGTCGCCAGATAGTAAAATCTGGGGGTTTTCAGAGGCTAAAAATTCAAAATTTTCTAGCTCCTTGCTAATCGCTTGGCGCCGAACTATAAAATAATTTTAGTACCCCAATGGGCCCCCAAAAACCAAAAATTTGTTCCGCTTTGAAAGGTCTTTTTGAAACCTTTTGAAAGCTATCAAAAGGTCTTTTTCTTCCAACATCAATTCTTTTTCTCCTTTACAGAGAAAAAACTTTGCTAATAAAAACCAAACTATATTTTCTCTCTTGTGGAGAAAATCTTTTTTTATTCAAAAAAATTTTTTCTTCCTTGTAAAAAAAATTTTGTTTTATTTTTCTACTAAACATCTGTTTTACTTTTAAAATCGCGATTTGAAAGTATTAAAACTTTTGAATCGCTGAGAAAGTAAAAGAACACAAGACTGGCAGGATCAGTCGTATAAACTTCACAGTTACATCTAATCTAAAAACAAGTCACATACACCGAAGCATTCCCCACTACTGGTTGATTTTTAGTAACTCGTTAATCTCCCAGTTAGCTTCACTGGTTGAGCTAGGTAACTTGTTGCCTTCCCAGTTCCCCTGAGGCCGTCCCCAAATCGTGATCTATGTTACATAGTAACTTATTGCCAGGCCCAGTTAGCCTCCACTTGTTGAGCTGGTCAATAGTTACTCTCTCAGGTACGCATTATGCACAAACATTCTCTAACGGTGCTGTATCCGTTAAAGTTCACAAAAAGTCAATAATATAGGCTTTCCACTTACTGTGCTCCCCTACGCGTATTAATGCTCCGCGCTTATCGTCATTTCAACTTTTTTGTGATTTTTGTCGTTTTTCTAAATAAGCGCATTAAACCTTTATAGTGTATTCATTGATCGCGTCGGTAAAAAGACCCGATCAATAAATCCTTAAACCTGCATTCAACATCCACCATAGCAACGCGCGACAACGCCCTGTACCTGTACACACAATACGGGTATTCCTTTGAATACAATTCGCTTAGTTTAATATTCTCAACAAATATTAGTGTCACATTCACCGCAGTACTCTTGAAAAAGAAAAAAACACACACACTATTTCTTGCTGCTACACCTATTGGAACGCTAATATCCGGCCTGAAGAGGTTTATCCGAAACGCGTTGCCTTTGATAAAATTAAAAAACTCCTACGAGTTGATGTTAGTGTTCCAGCTTTAAATATCTAATTTGGTGTTGTTTCCTACAAATCACGTCCAAATTAAGAATTTAAGGCTACATGCAATTGCAAACTTACACATCATTCTTTTCACACGTAGTGTTTACAAGCTTAGTGAAAAAAGTTTGTGCCTTCTCTGCACAGGGCCTTAGCACGCCGCTCCCTAAATTTCTAAAAGCCATTACGATTTGCAGTAAAACTTCTTATTTAAAGTGAAAAACACTCTCATAGCACTTTTGCACAGTAAAGATGAAGCGCCAAGTTGATAGCTTACACGCTTATGACCTGCAGGATAATTTTAGCGAGTTTAATTTTCCTATACTGAGCGGCCACTCCAGCCACTCCACCTCCAAAAATAGGCCAGAAGCTCAACAGGTTTCTGAAAACTCAACAGGTCGCTAGAGACATAACACTAGCTTTGGGGCCTCCTTCCACTAGTATGGAAAATTAGGTCACTTTCTATAGTATACATATATATCTCGTTATTTATGTTGCCTTATGCTAATGTTATTTCAAAGTTAGTACAATAATTTTTATAAATAATAAGTACTACACAGAAAGCAAAACAAACAATCATATTGGTTGATTTATGTACCTCCCCCCTCCTAAATTTTCTTGCCGCCTAAAGCATTGGCTCGGATTTTTTTCATATAGGTAGGTATAGATTTGGGAGGGGGAAATCGAAATTTTGTAATTGCAAGAAGTACAATTGAAATAATAATTATTGACGTCGACATAAGTAAAAGCTTTTGGCCAAAGCTACAGCCATTTTCAATTACATCCATAGGTCACTGATGGGGGGGGTGTTGGGGGGGTCACCCCCCCCCCCCTACGGCCTCTGAGACCTATCCCCCCCCTAAGGCCCATTTTTGACCCCTCCCCCATCGACCCCTTGAACCCCTGACCCCCCCCTAAGGCCCATTTTTGACCACCCCCCCTCACTAGACAATCCCAAAAAATGCTTAAAAAATGGTCAAATTTCGTCAAAAAATTGTCAATTTTGGTCAAAAAAATGGTACCCGGGGTGTGACCCCCCTGCTTTTTTTCAAAAAAAACACCCCGGGGTGTGACCCCCCCCCCCCCTGGAGGTCAAAAACCTCCACACCCTGGGGTGTGGAGCGGCCCCCCCCCCCCTGAGCCGTCGAAGGTTGGTGACCTATGATTACATCTAAAATACATATTTTAATATTAAATTTATTATTAGATCCAAAATTAGATCCAAAATTTCTACCATTCATTCTTTAAAAACTACTCTTTCTGCTGCAGTATCCGCTCTACGTAATAGAACTAGTCTTTTTGATTTCAACCATTTGTCTCACACAATGTCTAGGTCAATTAATAAACGCCTGCAACACCACAGAATCACTCAGTTAAAAAAGTTTGAAAATCTTCAGAAAGAACAAGCTAAGAAGTCTCACAATCCAGAAGTCGTCATCAGAAATCTTTCATCATTTGTCTTATCTTCTGTACATAAGAAAGTTTTATCACGCGGTCTTAACTTTGCTTTGCCTCCAAAGAAACTTTCTGAACCAGACTATTTTCTTCCATTTGAGCTCTTGTTTAGATCTGTTCAAAAACTTCCAATTTACAAAGGAAATCAAGATTTCATTAGAACATCAGTTAAGGAAGTTGCTTTGTCTTCGTTTTATCAATATAACAATTCATTCCGTCCAAATGTTTTATCCAAGGTGGAATTAGAAGCCATAAAAGATTTGAAGTCCCAGAAAAATTTAGTAATCCAGATTTCAGATAAAGGCAGCACAGTTGTTTTACTTGACCAATGTTTGAAATTTTATCTGATTCCAGAAAATTTGAAGAAATTATAATTAAGGAAAATTCGTCTCGAGATAAGAGATTTAATTTTGTTATAAATCACGAAGAAAAATTTCGATCATCATTAAGAAGTTTTAAAAAACGTAATATCATTACAGAGGAACAATTTAACCGTCTTACGCTTTCAGGATCACAACCAGGCAGGTTTTATGGTCTTTTGAAAATTCATAAAAATAACATTCCATTGCGACCTATTTTATCAGCCATAGGAACTGCGTCTTATCAATTAGCGAAATTTCTTGTTCCAGTTTTAACTTCTTGTACTCACAATGAATATTCCATCCGAGACTCCTTTTCTTTTGCCAAAGAGATCTGCAACCTATCATCTGAAGAATTTCCGTCCAATAAACTCTTTATGGCCAGTTTTGATGTAGAATCTCTTTTTACGAATATTCCTCTGGAAGAAACAATAGAAATTTGTTCTGATCTTATATTTGACAGCAAAAACTGTCCAGCTGGTTTTACCAATAAGAACGATTTAAAGAATTTTATAAATTTAGCAGTTCAAAACAATATTTTCCTGTTTGAAAATAAGCTTTATCGTCAATTGGATGGGGTTGCTGCAATGGGATCGCCATTAGGACCTACCCTTGCAAACGCTTTTATGTGCTATCATGAGAAAATATGGTTAAATGAATGTCCAGTTGAGTTTAGGCCTGTGTTTTATCGTAGATATGTAGATGATTGTTTTATTTTATTTCGTGATGAGTCTCATGTTGGTCAGTTTCTAAGTTTTTTAAATTTGCGTCATAAATGTATTAAATTTACATGTGAAAAAGAATCTGAGTCAGTTTTACCATTTTTAGATATATCTGTTTTTAAGAAAGGTAACTGTTTTACTACATCTGTGTATAGGAAGTCCACTTTCAGTGGAGTTTACTCTAGTTATGATAGTTTTATTCTGGTTTCTAGTAAATATAGTCTTGTTTTCAGTCTTTTGCATAGGTCTTACCCATAGGTGGGCAGCCTCTCGGATTTTGGGGGGGTATAGGGGGGGGGGTCAAATTTTAGGGGGGGTGTCCAGCAAGACCCAAATTTTGAGGGGGGGTGTACCCAATATTTCCGCGCTGCCTTAAAATGAGCTTAAAACGCGTAAAAAACGTAAAACAAGCTTATAAAATGCTTTAAAACTGTGTAAGATTAAAATAAGACCTTATTGCAACTTATAAATTTTATTTTTTAAATTCTTTTAATAATAATGTGCAGAGGCGCAGTCAGGATTTCATTTCAGGGGCGTCGGTCTGGGGGGAGGGAGAAAAAGTGTTGTCAAAGCGGCGCGAAGCGCCGCCGCCTGCGCCGCGTAGCGGCGCCAGCCGACGCGAAGCGTCGGCCGGGGGGTCTGGGGCTGTTCCCCCAGCCGCCGGAAGCAAAACTTTTTTAATTATATACTAAAAAAAACTGCTTAAAAATCGTCCCCTGGTGATCGCGTGAACATACATTTGTCCAGAGGGGGAGCGGAGGTGGGCAACTTGCTCTCTCCCTTTTGGCCGTCTCCCATACTTAGGAGGGGGGGGGGGGCGATCCGCCCCCAACCCCTGGCGATCCGCCCCCCCATTTTTGTAAGGGTCCCCCCTTTACTTTTTTTTTCAGGTTATAAAAATGTAGTGCATCTTAAATGTATAAAATTACACAATGTAAAAATTTTCAATAGTTTGATGAAGCAAAAATCTATTATAATTTTTTCTTTTCTTAAAATGCAAACGAATTCATATATAGATGTTTTTAATAGAAATTAATACATCATTCTTTTAATGGTCCTTAGAATCAGAAGGTAATTTTTCACTCAGATAAAACAAGATTGCAATTTTCTAATTTATTTATTTTCTAATGATCAGATAACAGAATTAATATCATACTAAGCATAGTTTATGCATAGTTTAATTCTTCTGTTTTCATCATTTCATTGTGTTTATTTTTTCTCTTTTTCGATTTTTTTTTCTTTTTTTTTTATCAACAACATCAAATCTGCGACTTAATTGCCGCCAATATGAATCACAATTGTAACTAATTATCAATGAACATAGCTATCTGATATGACTTTAAAGGCTCAAAAAGAGCGCTTATTTAAGTCAGTTCCAAAACTCTTCTTGAATGCATCCAAAGAATCGACAGTTACTTGAGATGGGAGTAGATTGTTCCAAGGTGTAACAACCCTATTTGCAAAAGAAAATTTCCTTGCATTAATTCGGCACTCTTCCATTGCCAATTTAAATGGATGACCACGGGTGGGCTGCAGGTTAAACTTAAAAAAATCATTGGCTTGCAAATTGTTTAAGCAATGTATAATTTTAAAGCACTCATATAAATCAATTTTGTCTCTTCGATCCTTTAATCTTTCTAAACCTAGGTAATTCAGTCTATGTTCATAACCAACAGGTAACAACTTGCATTTATAAAACAAACGTCTAGTGAAATTTTGTTGCACTTTTTCCAAAATGTTTATATCCTTTTGTAAATAAGGTTCCAAGCTGCACTAGCATACTCCAGAATCGGTCTAACATAGGACTTATATGCTCTGAGAAAATTATTTCTAGAGTTTGAGTTGAATGTTCTAAAAATTAGTGATGTCACTCTCATAGCTTTTTTTGCTGTGATTTCACAGTGTTTAGAGAATTTCAGATCATGGGATATATAAACACCTAGGTCACGCACCAATTCTGTAGTTGCAAGTACAATTGAAGTAAACTTACAAAATGTAAGCCATGGGGTAGGAGGGTAGAGTATGAGATTTACTGTGATAAACTGTGATTTTGAGATTATTTGTTTTACCTAAATATCGTTTTATTTTCCTACTTATTTCGATTTATGGTGTTTGAAATAAATGCAGGAATGTTCATTCGGTGGAATCAATGTCAATTGCAGTGAAATCGTCAAGGAGTTTTTAGATCGCGACTGCGGAAAATGTTTTATTGTGAATCCAGGTATGATTAAAAATATATAATACTATTGTCACAACTCCCGTTGTGTTAATGTTTCATAAATACGACACCTTATAAATACGAGTTGTAATGTAACACTGTCGAGTGATGGTGCAACGCCGCACGTCAGTCAATAAGGTACCGAGGCTGGAGATTACAGGTTCAAGTCCTGTATCGCTCATTTTCTGCAAAAAAAGCTAAAAATAGCTAATTGTTTCGCATTCTTTCTTTCAAAAATTCGATTTATTCAGCCTCATATATCTGGACGTTACACTATTAATATATATATATTATTATAAACTTTTGGTATGATATCTTATCGAACCCTTGGGTTTTTTTCTTGTTCATTTAACATATTTCTTAAATGTTGTAATATTTTTATCCTAATTCGCTTATTTATAGGCGACAATCAACGTGTACCTGGTATTGGATTAAGTTTGGTCATTAATTTGGATTTGAATTCTGCAATTTCTGACGACTCAGAAGATCCCCCGTTATTTGATGGCGTCATTTTTCGTGCTCATCAAAAATTTGACCCAGGCGATTACAGGTGAACCAACCTTTTTCATATTAAAAGCGTGTGTCGACCCGTTAAGGTAGAACACCACAGTTATGACGATTTTTACCAAAAGTTAGATATTAACTTAGATATTAATTCTTTTCAAATAAAAATTTAGCGGGATTGAAAGCTCAAATTATAATGTATCCAATGGTAATAATTTCATTGTTTACCGTTGTTTTATTTTGAGATATAGTTCGATGAATTTAGAGCTCAAAAACAGTTTTTGGCCATTTGAAAAATTTTATTTGCTCAGTTTTTGTTGCAACTTTATAGAAAGTTAAACGAAAATAGGAGGCAACTTTTAAATGTGGTTTAGAGTAAAACGTAATTCAAAATTTTAAGAAAAATAAAAAAATCGATTTTTTTAAAAGAAACTCAAATAAAAAATCCTGAATTAGTTTTCTAATCAAATTAATTTCAAAGCATTGTTTAGACTTGTTTGTAACTATTTTCAAACTTTCATTTAAATCTAAGCGAATAGATTTTTTATTTAAATCTTTTTGATTTGACGCCGAGAAACTACATATATTGAACCGTTCCATTTAAAAGCAGCTTTTACAAGACACTCCTCAGGCGGATTAGTCGCCGAGTGGTTAGAGCGTCGAACTCGGACTCCGAACTGTAACTTTAAATCTCACCAGAGTAATTATTGACGAAAGTGAATTTGAATTTGAATTTTGAATGTCGAAATTTGAATACAAAATATCTTAAATACATCTGAATTTTCACGAGGAAGAATGCGTTTGCAGAGTCCGACGTCAATCAGGTCACGTGACCAATGTTTGGTAAAAAACAAAAAATTACCTGGAATAACCGAGCGATATTCTTGCTAATATCTCGACCGCTGAAAATTAATTTTTTGTAATACATGTTTTTTAATCAGTGAAACCTGGCGCATCGATTGATACCAAAAACCAAGCAAAAAATACACCATGATTTAGTACCGCACCTTCAACGTCGAAAAATATTGTTTTATTAAATTTATAGTTTTTTTATTTAAAAACTAGCCTTGAGAAATGCTAAAAGCATAGAGCAGGAAAAAAGGGCGATTTTTCCCCGGGCGTATGTTTAGACAGAAAAGATGTGGACTAGTCTGAACTGGACATTATGTGGACTATAGAAAATTTGCATTTGGTTTGGGCAGCTGCTCACTAAATACAAATTTCTACCATATGATAATAATTTGTTTATAGATTGATCTAATCACACAGCACTGTTGCATTTTTTTAGTTTGATGAAATGTTAATTGAAAAAATCATACTCACAGCAGTCTTTGACAAGCGCGAAATCGCCAATTAGAAGGTTATATTTGTATGTGTAAGAAACAACTATAAATTTGAAAAAGTGGCGATTTCGCGCTTGTCAAAGATTGCTGTGAGTAAGATTTTTTCAATTGACAATTTCATCAAACTAAAAAAAATGCAACAGTGCTGTGTGATTAGATCAATGTATAAACAAATCATTATCATATCGTAGAAATTTTTATTTAGTGAGCAGCTATGCCCAAACCAAATGCAAATTTCCTATAGTCCACATAATGTCCATCTCAGACTAGTTCACATCTTTTCTGTCTAAACATACGCCCGGGGAAAAATCGCCCCTTTTTCCTGCTCTATTCTTAGAGCATTTTTCAAGGCTAGTCCACCACTTTTTTTGAAATAAATTGAAAAATAGCCTAATAAACTGTAGTTTAGCTGCGCAGTGACATCTGTTTATAATCATTCCGTTGCCGAGATATACTTTTTTATATAAAAAATAATAATAATAAAAAGAATTTAAATTACAAAATTTACCCACGTTGTTTAATTATAGTTAGTGCGGTGCAGTGGCGCTCCAGACAAAGTTTACCTACGTTCTCTAAATATAGTTGGCGCGATGCCGTGCGCCAATGATTGGAATTATAATTTTTTAAGTAAAAATAATAATAAGAAGAAGATGATGAACATGAATTACAAAATTTACTCACGTTCTCTAAGTATAGTTGGCGCGGTGCTGGTGGGTTAAATTGCAGTGTGGCGCCACCGCACCACCGATGATTGGAATTATATTTTTTGAATTATAAATAATAATAAGAAAAAAAACGAAACAAAACGAAAATAAAAACAAAATAAAACGAAAATAAAACGATATTTAGGTAAAACAAATAATCTCAAAATCACAGTTTATCACAGTAAATCTCATACTCTACCCTCCTACCCCATGGCTTACAATTTTTAAGCTTACTTCAATTGCAATCTTGTTTTATCTGAGTGAAAAATTACCTTCTGATTCTAAGGACCATTAAAAGAATGATGTATTAATTTCTATTAAAAACATCTATATATGAATTCGTTTGCATTTTAAGAAAAGAAAAAATTATAATAGATTTTTTGCTTCATCAAACTATCGAAAATTTTTACATTGTGTAATTTTATGCATTTAAGATGCACTACATTTTTATAACCTGAAAATAAAAAAAGTAAAGGGGGGACCCTTACAAAAATGGGGGGGCGGATCGCCAGGGGTTGGGGGCGGATCGCCCCCCCCCCTCCTAAGTATGGAAACGGCCAAAAGGGAGGGGGCGGTTGCCCACCTCCGCTCCCCCCTATATACGCTACTGGTACAGATACTTTTGGACAAAATTAAACAATATAAATATAATCTAAAATCAAAAATAAAAAAAATGAAAAGCTTGTTAATTTTTTTAGACACATTTAGTACCTATTTTTTGAAATTGAAATTTTTCAATAAGATTCAGTTCATGATTTTTTTTTCTGTGAAAAGCCTCTGCAGTAAATACGGGAAATATAAATCATACCTCAAAAAACTTATTTTTGTCATAGCCAACCATCATAAAATATTCCTCTAGTGTTTTTGGCACAATTGAATAAAGAGTAAGAAGCTCTTGTTGTGAGAATGATTGTGCATACACATCTGCTACAGCTTCAGTCCATATGGTTTGCTTTTCCTATAAATAACCCAGAGTTAAAATTTAGAAATCAAGTTAACAAGTTAATTCCAACGATCAGAAAGTATAATTAGAAATACACTTAAATCTACATCTTAAATTGTTAAGCCGTAAATTCGTAGTTACGGCTTAAAATAAAGAAAATCTACCATAAATCAACAAATAAAAACCTAAATTTTAAGAAACTCGTAACATTAGATTTAAAAATATTTAATTTTTGCATATTGGTCAAAACATTAGCATATTAAAGCCTTCCAAGAAACATTTATAAATTGTTTGGTCATTTTTAGTTTTAACATTGGTAAAAGTAAGGTCATTTGTATAATTTAGAAGTTTTCATTAAACAAATTGCACACTTAAAACGGAGCAAAAATAATTAGCTCAAAATACAATATTTTATTTTGCGTCCATACGAAGCCCATCCGAAACTCACCGAAAATAAGTTTGTGTGAAAAAATAGAATTTACACCAATATCCGAAGTGCACTTTTAAATAGGCTTTGAAAAATATGCTTGCTTGATTTTCGAGATTAAATCAATTATATGTTTTCTTTACAAATATTAAAAATAAAAAAACAGTTTATTGTTCGTTTTTTTTTTGAGACGAAGTTGATTTTGACAAGTGTTTTTTTTCTTTTCTTTTTTTTTACTTTTTCTTACCCCTCCTTTTCTTCCTATTAGGTTTACTTAATTCAAGTCGTTAGGATTGCACGCATATACTGTATGCACCAATCATAAACATTTCTGTGCACAAATTAGAAACTTAAACTTCAAATTTCGGCAGTTAGAATGACAAAAATGAACTTATAAAAGTTTATGTTTTATTGAAAGAAGGGGGAGGGAAGAAAATAAGTGTTGCTTTTTCCTTTTCCTTGATAAAAAGGAGTTAGCTTTTGGGGGTTTTGTGCGTCGTGCTGGCTGTGCGCTCGCGTTTGTGTTCTGCTGCGTGCTGCTTTCGGCTGGCCGCGTTCGTTTGTGCGAGTGCGCGCGCTTGGTCGGGCGAGACTCTTTGCAAAAAATGAACAAATATAATGAACTTAATAAAAGACTTTATGTTTTCTCATTTACATAAAAATTGAAATTGTTAGCTTGTTGGATGGCGTTTTAAGACACATATAAGTAGTAAAATAGCTTTATTCTACTTTTCAACTTGATAAAACACAGGCCTTCGTCAGGAAATTTTAGTTTTTACTCACTTACGTTAATTTCCTGACGAAGGTCTGTGTTTTATCAGGTTGAAACGTAGAATAAAACTATTTTATTATTTATTTCTGTTTTAAAACGCCATGCAACAACTAAAAATTTCAATTTTAATCATGAACAAGACAGCCTTAAAGGACTCCGTATTTATATTTTATGTTATGTACATAGAAATCTGATTTGATTAATTTTGCTGTTTACGAAATCAAACAATTACGTCTTACTTAGATTTGGGTTAATAAAATTAATCAGAAAAGTTTTGTGGTTTTTAAGCCAGGAAAATTTGTAAATTTTTATATATGAACAATTTTATAAATCGTTTATTTGGACCATGCAAATTTTTATATATGAACAATTTTATAAATCGTTTATTTGGACCATGCATATATACAATGGTAATTCTATGAATTAAAATTAACATTGGGACCGGAGAGAATTTTAGAGTTTCCTCCTTGGTTTTGTAAGTTAATTACATTTTAAGGTGTAGCTCGTTAAATGAACGGTTTTTTATTAGTCTTTTTGGTCCTTTTTTACCGGTGAAACCGATTTTTTTTTAAATTTTCAACGTTCTTAGATTTCGAAAATATATTAATTTTGTTGTCAATTCGAAACATAATATTACAGTTACATTTAAACTTATTAAACGTATTAAAAAAATATTTAAACCTTTAGCAAACTGTCGCCACTTTTAGAGTTTTTGAAAATCTGAGTCACATTTTGTTCAATCTCCCACCATTCGGCAATCCATTTTCTTAGTCGTTCGCCCTTGCAATATTTAGGTAATATACCATATTTAGACATTAAATTTATGTTTTTATAAGTAATTGAATTTAAAATTGCTGTTAATTTCATACTTGCATTAGCCCTACCTAGCATTACAAAAATTTGGGCCTGCGGTCCCGCCGCGAAATCAGAATTCGTTATGAAACCAATGATTTTTACAAAATTTTTTCGAAAACCGGAGATTAAACAACTATATTAAAACAATTTCGAGTATTTTTGGTAACATTTGACCATTATTTAGAGCTATATTAAGCATAACGAAGGTTTCTCATATGTAAATTTTTTTGATTAACCAAAAAAACATTTTGTGATGCTTCATTATTTATAAAAAGACCATTAAAATTTATCAAGTAGATGTTTTATTTGTATACAGTATTTCTAGTTTCAACAATAATACAAAAAATGCATTTAATTTGAAGTGTGTCGTGGTGGGGTAGGCCCCCCACTCTCGTTTTGGTTGGTGGGGTGTGTGTTTTTAGGGGTGGTCAGGATTTTTTAAAAAATTAATTTTTTTTGTTTTAGAATTTTTTTAATTTTGTATTTTTGTGCTTGTATGGATATACAATAAACGTTTTAACATTTGTTGCTATTGCTTTATCTAACTGACTTGATTTTTTTAAAGACCAAGCTTCTGATTTCATTTATAGCTTTTTATCTATATTTATGTAATTACTTATAACATAACAAAATTTTAGGTCGAAGGTCCCGCCACGAAATTAAAATTCGTTATAAAATAAATAATTTTAGCCAAATTTCTGAAAAATTGGAAATTTAACAACAAGATTAAAACAAATTCAGGTATTTTTTACATAACTTCTGACCAATATTTTAAGTTTTTTTTAGTAACCAAGGTTTTTCATATGTATATTTGTTGCATTAATCAGATAAAAAAAAATTTAATGCATTAGTTTAAGATATAAAGCCACAAAAATTTTTGAAATAAATGTTTTATTATTTGCAGTATTTCAAGTTTCAAAACTAGTACATAGAATGAAGTGCATCTAAATTCAGGCATTTTGTTTCGAGATAGGGCCGCCGTACTAAATTTTGTTATGCTAAGTATATGTCCATTAAATAAAAATTAACAGCTTTAGTATATTCTTAAAAATACATTATACTTATTATATTTTGTTGATCTGAAAAACAGAAATAAAAAAATTTGTACTAATTGGTATAAATATGGTATATTACATAACGATACGTTATTTATAGGAATTAAAGGGCAAAGGTAAATATCTGGAAAAACTATTCCTTTGGGTTCTGAAACTACTCCATATGTTGTTAATATTGGGCTGTTAACAAAACCATCGCAAACCTTTTAACAACCGGTACCATATTTAATGCAAGTTTAAATAAATTCATATTTAATAAAGTTTTACTAACAAAACTATGGGGATCACAGATTATCAAATTTAGTGAATGCATACCATTTGTTAAGAATGATTGGTTATGGTTAGATTGTTTTTGATTAAGATTTAGTTTTTTTGCATTGTTTTTCCAACGTGCTATCTTTAGTAGAAGTAGTAGAAGTGACTAAATAGCGATTTTTAGTAGAAGTGACTAAATACAATAAATATTATTTTTTTAAAATTAAACTAAAGGGTACCCAAACGTGGCTGATTATTTAATCAAGAAATAATAAATAAGATGGCCATGTACATAGTAAGCATTTAAATCTAATTCAGTGGTTTTTGTTTTGTTAAACGTCGTAAATAATTACTTGATATTACTGGCGTAACTGTGACTCCCTTTGCCTGGTTTGGCCTGACTCGTCGTTACTATAGCATAATGAGTCAGAAACGTCGTAAAATACCCGTAACTGTGACTCTTTTTATATTTTAATACAAAAATAATCTAAACAAAATGCGTCAGAGTCACGTTGATTTTATAATGATTGTGACTCAATGTGTCAGAGTAACGACGAAATGAACCGTTTGGTTTGGTTTGGTTTGAAGCCTCGTTTGGTTTACCTTTAAATAAGTTTAACTGGATACACGAAAAATAATAATTACTGAGAATAAAGCAAAACATATAAGTATAGAAAAAATAACACAAAAAATACCTAAATCACTAAAAAAGGTAATTTCTTAAGGCTTAATATAAGTCTTCTTTAATTATTTTAAATAAACATTCTTCATTTATTCATATATTTTTAATTTTATTAATAAAAATTTAATTTTTTAAAAAAAATTAAATTTTTAAAAAATTTTAAATTTAAAAAAAAATTTAAATAAATTGCATGCCATGTAGAGTTCATAAACAAGAGCGGTGACGGCTATTACTAGAATAAAAGTCCATGCCGATTTATTTGCCAAAGAAGTTGCAGTATACCAATCAGGTAGTCCTAAGATAAAAGACAATGTGTTTAAAACAATCGTTGTGATTTAATTATGTGGCGGTTTTTATGTGTAATTTGCAATATTTAAAGATAAATTACATATAATTTATCAAAACTACATTTAGCTTACCGTGAATATCGCTTTTTAGAAAAATATCTTCGACGCGGGCTGGTTCATCCACGGGTTTTTTTCTTTTGCTGGTTTTGTAATTGGATTTTTTTCTTGCATTTTATAGGCATACATTTTATTTTTGACTTTAAGTTTATACTTTGTCCAAAGACTCCACACAAAAGAACAAAGTCCAAAGGTTAAAATTCAAAGGGAAAAAGCACAAAAAAACAAAATCCAAAGGAGATTTTTTAACATGCTCATACTTCGTCTAACCAAAAGACAAATTTTTGAACAAGCCAAAATTGTCCTCTGGAAAATACAAATTTGCTATTTGGACAATATCAAAGGCTTGTCATAGGACAATTTAGAGTGTTCAAAACTGTATTTCCATACGCTGGAAAGTTTAAGTAGGGTAGTGCATTTAATTTCGGCACTTTTCCCAATTGGGCATTTTTGATTTTGGACTATATCTTTGGTAATCCTAAACGGAATATGACGTTTGATAGCTCAAATGAGAGATAATTATATGTAGATGACAGTCGTGAGCTTTTTATTTGTTATGTTGTGATATTTTTATGTGAAATTGTGTGATTTATAAAAAAATAAAATTGATACTCGTTTTTAGAACATGGGCATTTCATGATTACGCAATAAATTGGTTTAAAAATTAAACTGTCCTGGTAAAATTTGTCTATTTTCCGAATTTTTAGTCTCCGTGGTTCTACGTTGCGTCTGTGGTGAGCAATCGTTATAAAATAAAATAGTGTAATTTCGGCACTCATATGCTGTAGGTAAAAACGGATTGAATTAAGTGGTCGGGTGTTAAATTGTAGTTGTAAATAGTTAAAAGACAACGTTGATTTGTGTAGGGGTCATAGCACTGCATTTAAACTCGATTAAGAGGGTCCTTTTAAAAAGTGCCGAAATTAAATGCACTTTTTTCCCAAATTTTGCTCATTTTAATACCATTTGGCATTTTAGCTGTAACTTTTTGCCAGTTACACGTTGAACAACAAGTAGAAGCTTAAATTAAAGAAAACTGTCTGAAGATAATGATAGGCTTTTAAATTTTTGAAAATGATGATTTTTTACTGAGAAACAATCGATTGTTTGTAAAGTGCCGAAATTAAATGCATATTTTTAATTTTGGCAATTTTCCGTTTTTTTAAAAACTGATTTAATTAAGTAAAAAAACTATTTTCGTACAGTGAAACTTTTGTGACGCAACGCAGTATCGTGAAAGCTTCAAAATGAGTTATCAAACATGAAAATCGGGCCATACAATGAAAAGTTACATTGGAAAAACAAAAAAGTGCCGAAATTAAATGCACTACCCTATCTTTAAATAATCATGCTAATTTTGCGTATTCAAACCATTTGTTCATGGCCACGATCGATGAAATAAGTTCTTTGATAATGCTTGCTTCAGAGTTAGCTATCATATAAAGCAAAGCCTGTAAGCAAGCAGAACAGCTAGAACTTTTGTACAACCATATGTACAAAGCGTGGTGGTGATTTTCTGGATATTAGCACTTGCTCAGTAAAAGAGCCTTGTCAAATCATATAGATTAAGGGAATTTAAATTTAATCCCATGATCCATCTGACCCAACTGCCCTTGGCGTTTTGTGCGAGAATTTTAGACGCCTCCTGAATCGCACTCGTCAGTAAAATATATGTTTTTACTTTTTTATATTAAAAGCGTTTATTGGCACAAAACATGGCAAAAATTCTATCATTAGTAAAAAGTCTTCAAGACACTTGAAACAATGCTTCACCAAAATCGTTGATGGTAGTGTAACCAATTATTATCGAGAATAAGCACGTGACAGCCTACACCTGATATTTTCTCAAAAAAAACGAGTGGTTACTTGCTGACACTTTGATTTTCACCCTGATGGAAATCATCTTTAGTAGCAGCAATAATATATAATTTAACAAAAATGTGCAACCCCAAACACTGGCGTGTGTGTACCATTAAAATGGCATAATTTAAAAATACTTCATTTAAATGGTACTCGTACTCCTATAGGTAAAATACTCCCAGCAGAAAAAGTAGGCGTGGTTTAATTTTCGCCTTTTAAAAAACACATCTTTTTACCTGTTTTTAATGTAAGCTTTAAAAAATTTATTGTTAATATAAGATTATTTTATATTAATTCGTTTTAGTGTAAAAAAGTCTATTGTATATGTATGCATTTTGTAATCAACGCTTGTATTTTTGTTTAAATTTTGTTATTTTATACGTTTGAAATCGATTTTGGTTAAGATTATTTTGTGGTAAGTTGACATTTAACATAACCGTAAAATACTTGCTGCCGTCTATTTTAACGGCGCAGTGTAAAATAGGTCATTTCAACTTGTTTCCGGCCAGTGGTCCCCACGCGCAGAAGAGAGCAAGGACGTAAGGAGTCGCGAAACTGCGAAATTGCGAACTCATTTCGGATTTTTACAACCTCAAGTAAAGTTGGAAGCGTGCCCATACGTGATTTCTGCTACCACTACGGTGATTAGTCGATTTGAAAGACGAAAACATTATTGGAGTAAACAAAAAGGCGAGAGTTACTTATGACAAAATGTCCTTTGAACAAAGTCCAAAGGACAAAAGTCCTTTGGACTTTGTCCAAACAACAAAAACAGCGTCAACAAAACGTTTTTGGACTTTGTCCTTTGGATTTTGTCCAAAGGACAAATTCTAAGGGACAACGTGTTCATATTTTTTTGTCCTTTGGACTTTTCCCTTTGGATTTTGTCCTTTAGACTTTGTCCAAAAGACAAATTTCAAGAAGCATTCATACTTCGTCCAAAGGAAAAAGTCCAAAAGACATTTTGGCTTGTCCAAAGGACGTTTTGGTATTCCAAAATTGTCCATTGTAATTTGTCTCAAGGACGTTTTGTCATAAGTATGAACCAGCCTTTAATGGAAATAGATCTAGTTATTCACTCGAATAAAATATAAAATCTTTTCAATTTAGACAAGTAGATAAAAAATATGCCATTAACTCAAAAAAGTGTATTATATAAATAATATATTTTCAAAGTATTTCATTACAATGGCTTAAGCCAGCATTTTTTATATAGGAATTGCTAATTTTCGGTATATTATATAATTTTAAAAGCAACCAATATTTAAAACTTCAAATAAATTTGTAAACCTATGATCTCTGTCGGTGGGTCTTTTTCTTCGTTTCACATTCGACACTTCATAATTTTTTATCTCTTGCGGTTTTCTGTTATTGTTATCCAACTGTATTAACGGAACGTTTGTTAACGGATGGTCGGGAGATTTCGCGTCACAATATGACATCGTGGTTTTTTTTTGAATTGTTGGTTTTCTGTAACGCACTTCCCGTCGCCTTGGACTTTAATCGTTCGCGCAGCCAAAAAACGGTCGCTGGTTTTTCGATCCAGCCCTCAGCACCAATTTTTCGATTTAATTTGAAAAACAATTTTAATTATCAAAATTTTTAATTAAAAACAAAATATTAACAATTAAAATTTGTAGCAAACGTTTTGAAGAAAAGCGACGGAAATTCAAATGTACACAAACGTCTCGCGGAGGTTTTTGCATGTTAAAGGAGGCGAGATAAAAACGGACGCCGAAAAATACTTAAAAATATTTTACGAGATACAATTTTTTAACAAAAAACATTAATTAAACATTAATTAATTAATTAATTAATTTATTGATTAATTAATTAATTATTATTATAATATAATATAATAATAATATAATATATAATAATATAATAATAATATAATAATATAATTATTATTATAATTATTAATTAATTAATTAATTAAACATTAATTAATTAATTAAAAACATTAATTATAATACGCCATAGAATAATGCACATCTCCATCCAAATGTACTCCGTCGTTGCACCGCTCTAAAATAATTTGAATTTAAAATTAAACCCTTTATTTTATTTTTAACGGTAAATTGTAGGAGTTAAATTGAGAGGAGACTTGTACGCTTTATTAATGAATTCATAAATTATTATTAGTCAGTTTACTCAATGTTGTATTCAATTTTTTTTGATAATTGTCCTTTCATATTTTTGGTTCAAAAATTATTTTTCGAGAGAAGATTTCGGTTGTTTTTTAATGTCCGGCTTTATTCGCCTCATTTTTACTAATATCATTTTACAAAATCCTAGTCGAAATCTTCCTGTACATTTGGATTGTCGTCGTAGTTATTCATAAAGTTTGGTTATACACCCGCACATCCGCAAGATAAGATTCAATCTTATTTTTAGTTTTAATGTTCCGTACTACTACTTAGGAAAAACCTACTAATTATTTAGCTTAATAGTTTAAGTATAACGCAGTAATTATTAATTTTATATACCAGTAGATGCGTCACAGCTGCAAAAGCATTAATTTGTGTTAAAATAGGGTGGTCGGAACGAGAATTATTTTTGCCGTCATAGCACCGCCGTCATATTGAATGCCGTCATATTTCGAACTTGAGTGCCGTCATATGTCATGGACTACTACGAGCTTGGATAGAGTAGAATGAACAGAAACTAAAAAAATAATTCTCGTTTCTTCAAGTATGCTTCTTCAAGTATCTTGCTATCTTCAAGTAGGCCTTAGTTTTCCTAAGCAATCTAAGCAAAACCTGAAAATCAAACAAAAGATTTAATTTAGCTTGATTTTAGGGTTTTGCTTAGGTTACTTAGGGAAATTAAGGTCTAAAGTCCACGATAAATGTTATTGTAGTTTTATCACGATAATTTACTTGAAAAATAAGTTTTAAACAATCCATCTTTCCGGTGACCCCAAAATTGGGTTACTAATGTATTACGTGTTTTCTATATTAACTTTGTAAATAAACCATTTTAGTTCCTGTTCATTCTACTCTATCCAAGCTCGCAGTAGTCCATGACATATGACGGAACTCAAGTTCGAAATATGACGGCATTCAATATGACGGCGGTGCTACGACGGCAAAAGTAATTTTCGTGTGGTCGGAAGGTTTTCTCTCAGCCGCAAGACGCAAACTTTTGGTTAGAATAACCCTAAAAACTGCATAAAAATCGTTCCTTGCTAATAATATTGACAAAGTTTACTTTGTAATTTATTAGTTAAATTTTGAACAAATTTATTTGTTCTCGTCAATCTGGTGTTAAAATTTTGTATTATATTCCAAAATTCTATTAATAAACGCGAACAAAAAATAATTTAAAATTCAAATTTGCGCCATATGGTTTGTGGGCTGGGATTCGGGTGGTTGTTAACTAAAAACAGCCAAAAAATTTTAGGGGGGGGTAGAGCCCCCTTAAACATGGAAAATTAGATGGTGACCCACTTAGTATCAAAATAAACGGTGGTATTCATAAAACTTTCAAACCCATAGTCCACTTCGGACTAAGACCGTTTTTCGCTCATACCGATCTGGATTGTAAGGTTACAATATCCCTGGGTCACTATATCCATGAGGCCTCAAGATTCCCACATACACTAAGTGCGCAAAAAATCGATATTTTAACTGGCTGTATTCAGTAATTACGTTAAGACTTTATTAAAAAGTAAAAACTTACTGAACTTCAAAAAAAAGCTTAAAATGCTTTGTTTTTTCCTAAGCCTAAGCGAAACATAAAAATTGACCTAAGCTTTATCATGATACATTTTTATTTAATTGCGTGTTCTTATCAATAATAAGTTTTTGAAAATGATTAACGTTATTTATGAATAGTGAGAACTTTGAGTCTCGAGAATCTTAAGGCCTTCAGAATATTTTGACCAAGGAGCAATACGTAACTGAACGAAAAGGGGAAGGATGCATAGAACTAACTC